>JABYPW010001724.1:0-14029 GCA_016880775.1 Phymatotrichopsis omnivora
AAGTAGACCCCTTAGAGGCAAGTCCTAGTTACCTCCACCACCGTCACACTCATTAGTACCTACTACTACTCAGCGTTTTGATTTAGGGCGATGGGAGAGAGCCACCAGTAATGTGTTAACTGGGCCCTCGCTTCTCGCCCAAAGGGGGGGGGGGGGTTAATGAAGCCCACCTCAGTAGTATCTTCATCTCTAATACTATAGGCTCAATAAAGCCTACCTCAGTAGTATCTAATACTATAGGCTAAATAAAGCTTACCTTAGTAGTGTCTTTATCTCTAATACTATAGGCTTAATAAAGCCTACCTTAGTAGTATGTTCTTCTCTAATACCATGGCTTAATGAAGCCCATCTCTACAGTATCTTTATCTCTGATACTGTAGGCTTAATAAAGCCTACCTCAATAGTATATTTATCTTTAATACTATAGGCTTAACTTAGCATACCTTAGTAGTATCCTTATCTCTATTACTGTAATAAACTATGGTCATATACTTTTCTTTTATTACACTCTCTATATTTTCTCATGTTGTTATTATTGTTCTTTGGAATTCTATATTATGAATCATATGATATTACTTAGTTATATACTATCAGTAATGTTTAGCTGTCTACCTTGTAGAGGTTATAAGAATAGATTTTATATTGAATGACATATAAGAGAGGGTCATGTAGACAAAACAAGTTTGGAAGAGACTACTTCTCTGTATAGGACCTATGTATTTCTGCCCTGATAAAAGTAAGGAAGATTTTTTTGTATTTTCCCTTCTTTCTCTTCTTTTATTTTTACTCAGTTGGATTTTGTACTTTTTTTTGGGGTTTTCTATTATTGCTTCAAGGTTCACCTAGTAATTGCTTTTCCCTAGTCAGCCTTTGTGTATATTTATCTACATTTTCTTTTTTCAGCATGAGTTAGTGTAGGATTTCTTGAGGTTTTAAGGGGGAAGGGCTATGGTTATGTCACTACTTACTGCAAGACACTGCAATAACTGCTAGGAGTTTAGTCACCACCAAGCTCACTGCCAAAACATACCACAATACAACATATGTATAGACACACATCACACCTCAAAACACACCTGCAGATATGAAGAGTGCACTAAGGTTCGAAGACTCTGTGATAATATGGTCATAAAGTGTACTAACTGCAAAGGAAAGCACACTGTATCTAATCCCTCCTACCTAGCATTCATCCAAGTAAAAGCCCTGGCTGCTGCTTAGAAATAGGAAGCTATCACTATCACCATGGGTGGAATATGATTCTCTTACTTTTCTTTATGATATTTTCCTTTAGCTAAAAAGGTTCAGGCAGTATGGGAAGGGTTGTCTCTTTTGTTTTCTCCTTTCTACTTTTCTTTACTTCTCCTATAGTTTTATCTTTGTAAGAGTCCGATAGCTAGTTGTTGTAAGGTTCACCTTACTATGAACATCAGACAGGAAGGCTATTTTGTGGGACCATTTGTAGGACATTTTTACTGTACTAGTATGATGTCATGTACTTATTTTTTGATCGCTTTTCTTTTGTTTTTCTTTAGGTTATTTGGTAGACTAGGGGAGCAGGTGATATGCCATAGTCTTAGACTACATGTGGATAGCCTAGTAGTTATTAGTTAGTGAAGAGCTAGTTAGGAACTACACTATGAACTGAATAATCATCATCATCATTTATGTCTCTACTTTTGATTAAGTGTAAATGCCCTACTATAGTGCCTTAAGCAGTGCTTTATAGGGAAATTAAGTTCATCTTTCTTCTAAGTATTCCTCTTTCTTCTGAAGGATAAGTGTAAATGCCCCACTGGAGGAGGAGTAATATGTAAAACTATAGTAAAGGGAATAAAATATCATCTTTCTTCTGAGGGAGGTAAGGATGGTGTAGTGATATAGCTGTCCTAGTGTTACTGTGTGGTAATGTATAATGTCGTAGGTTCAAATCCTACTCATCTTATTCTATACTAAAAATTATCATTTGGTTTCAAGTTTTATACCATAAGTGAATTTCCCTCACTATGCAATAGTCCTGAGCAGGGTAATTAGCAATTTCACCTAGGGTTGCTTAGTGATTTCAGCCTATTGTCATATCTATAGTAAGCAAATGTGACCAATGTTCAAAATAGCTATATAAAGGGTTACCCTGATAGCACTTAGCAAAGTTCGCTCCTAAATCTATAGCTATGTCATAGGGCCTTAATTGGCTAGTACACCCTACCTGCATTATAGTGACTAAAGCAGGATACATTCCTCTTTCTTCTGAGGGAGGTGAGGATGGTCTTGTGATATAGCTATCCTAGTATTGTTGTATGGTAACACAGAATATCATGGGTTTAAATCTTACTCAGGTCACTCATAATATACTATAATTTCCTAGTTAGTTATAGGTTTTGTAGGATAAGTGAGTTTTCCCTCACCATACATGGTTGCCTAATCACTGCTTTAGTCTATATAAGTAAATGAAACTAATAATCTTATTAGCTGTATAAATGGATATCCTGATAGTGCTTAGCAAGTTTGCTCCTATATTACACAACTATATCATATGCAATTAGGTTTATGCGATACCTTGTCTATACATAACTAACCCTATAGAAGTAGAAATCCTGTTTCTTCTAAGGATTGGCTATACGAAGGGTTACCCTAATGGCAATAAGCAAGTTTGCTGCTATGTTATGCAATTATATTATATGCAATTAAGTTTGTATGATACCCCATATATATATCAGTGACTATCGGGAAGTAGAAATCCTCTTTCTTCTAAGGATACTGTATGAAGGGTTACCCTAACAGCACTTATCAAGTTTGCTCCTATATTATATGAGTATGTCATATGCAATTAAGTTTGTGCAATACCTAGTCTGTACATCAGTGATCTGAGGGAAGTGTAAAGCCTCTTTCTTCTAAAGTGAGGGTGGTTTAGTGCTATAGATATCCTGGTGTCATTGTATAGTAATAGTAGCAAGGAAGTGAGGGCCCAGTTAACTCATTACTGGTGTATATTTCCCATTACTATAGATTGAACTCTAAGTAGTAATGGGTACTAATGAGTGTGACGGTGGTGGTAGTAACTAGGACTTGTCACTAAGGGGTCTAGTCTGGTATCAACGAAGGTCAGTCATTACCTCTGTATTGTTATGGATATATCATTACACCCTGGTAGTCCTAAGAAAGATAATCAGTTTTTTAACCTAAGGTTATCTTAAGCTAGTCTATAGACTCCTTATCCTATTCCCATACCTACCTGCATACCTAGAGTATGCTTATGGTACCACACTTAGACCTTACAAGTCTGGACCTACCTCCTGTCAAAACTAAATAGGAGTTATAGAACCTATGTCTTTGCAATTAAGTTTATATACACACCCTAGTTCTATAGCATCAAAGTGGTATTTAGGGATTCACATTTAGTCATTGTATAGTAATGCATAATGTTATAAGTTTAAATCCTGCTCACATTACTATTAATATACCATGATTTCCTAGTTAGTTATAGGTTTTATTGTGTAAGTGAGTTTTCCCTAACTATGAATAATTGCCTAATTACTGGTTCAGTCTATGTAAGTAAATATGACTGATAACCTTAATGGCCATATAAATGGTTACCCTGATAGTGCTTAGCAAGTTCACTCCTATGTTATATAACTATGTCCTATGCTCTTTATTAAGTATGATGCCCTATCCATACATAGTGTACTGAGGGAAGAACAAATATTTCTTTTTTTCTTCTTTATGTAGTATCTTAAGTATATACTATAGAAATAAGAATACTATTCCCATATACCTTCGGCACTGCTAGTTCTTTTGCATCTCCTCTATGTGAACATCCCTTAGTACTTACAAGGGGTGTATATATTCTTCTTTCCTAATTTACCCTAAACCCTGCTATAGACTACGACCTAGTTTATATAGCTAAAGGAGTTATCTTTTACAGGAGTTAAGTTATGAAGAGATACATATTCAACAGTAGATTCAGCATACTTCTGGGGTGTGGTATTACAGCTCCATAGTACCACAGACTTGCATGATGATAGACTAGTACCTAGAATGCACCTAGTAAGTATTACACCCATCACAGATACTAGGCCCTGCCTGTCTCATATAGCTATTCCTTAGTAGTCTTAAATATAACACCTCTAGTACACCACTATGGAGTGATGTCCTATAGCTAAGTAATATCTATGTGACCACATATGATCAGAACACCAGTATGTTGTACAAGGACTTACTTACCCTTGTGGAATATGTAGCCTGACTGATCGAGCCAGTCATCACAAGAGGACATGACACATCAGAGGTTATGGTAATCTATTGCTCATACATCACTAATCATTGCCTATCTAGTACATGGACTATTCTAGGCCATACAAGAATAGTGATTATTAATCAGAATATTTGTCATGGATGATCTATCAGGTTCTATTTCCTCTATCTCCTTTATCATCTATGAGTCATCTCTTTAGTTGGAATGAGTATTTATAGGCAGATGTGTTGGAGACTCTTTGTAGCACAGTAGCAAAAAAGAATATCATGTGATCCCTAATACAGTCTAATATAAAGAAGTGCCTCTAGAAATAGATTGAAGCCTACACTGGCAAAGCAATCTTGAAGAAAGGTGACCCACATAGCACCCTTGACAAGAACACAGTAGCCTGAGCATACTAGTTCTAAATGGGAAGAGCATATGTCCTAAACCTGATGTACTTCCATTGTGACCAAAACATATACCTGTATGGTGTATCCCAATCTATGAAACACTACCTACACAATTGTAGTTTCCTGACTAAGTGGTGACCACTGATAGGAATGGTCATAGCTAAGGAACTACTGTATAGGAAAACAGATCTATAGATGAAACTAGTAGAGAATAGACTAGGAAAACTACTAGACCTAGCCCCTGAACCCCTAATAGTAGTGATAGTAAAAGAGATAGACTAAGGCAGAGCAAGGTGATAGATTCTCAATAGACTTGGTTTATTTTCTCTTTCTGTCCTTTTTCTTTCTCTTTTTCTTTTTCTTTTCTCTTTTTTGTAGGCTTCTTTGTAAAAAGGTATAAGTAGGTAGAGGAACTTATCTTTTGACAGAATGAGTAGGTAGAGGACTATCCTTTTTTCACTAGTTATGTTATTGCTTTTAATTAAGTGTAAATACCCCATTAGAGGAAAAGGGATGTAAAATAACTTTATTTCAGGAATATATTATATTGGACACTCTTTGTATATTCTTGCTTTTAATTAAGTGTAAATGCCATGCTGGAGGAAAAGGGATGTAAAATAATAGTAAAATGGGAATACAATATATTAGACACTCTTTGTCAAGGCAATGAAACTAGCACTGACCCTAGCCAAAAAGAACACTGTCAAAAAAGTCTCTATATACACAGACTCTAAAGCAGTAATAGTGGTAGCAATAAACCCATAACCTGCCCCTACATAACATGTTGTAGTAAAAATCTTCCAAATAAACAAAATGCTCCAAGTCTGAGGTATTGTAGCTACCATATACTGGGTTCCATCATATGTCAGAATAAAAGGAAATGAAAAAGCAGACTAGAGGGCTAAAATGAGGTCAAGATAGCTAGAACTAAAATCCCCCTAAAGGATAGCAGCAAAAAAGAATATCACATGATCCCTAATACAGTCCAACACAAAGAATGCCTATAGAGAGAGTTCGAAACCTATGCCAGCAAAATGATCCAGAAAAAAGGTGACCTATATAGCACCCTTAACAAATATATAGCAGTTAGAGCCTATCAATTCACAATAGGAATATTGTATGTCCTGAACCTGATGTACTTCCAGCATGACCAGAACATATACCTGTGTAGCAAAACCCAATCTATAAAGTATTACTTATATAATTGCATATTCCTGACTAAGTGGTGACTGGTTATTGAAATGGCCATAACCAGGGAATGATTGTATAAGAAAATATACCTGTGGATAAAACTAGTAGAGAATGGACTAGGGAAACTACTGGACCCACCCCCTGAACCTCAAATAGTAGTGATATTAATAGAGATAAACCAAGGGAGAGCAAGGTGATGGATCTCGAGGAGATTAGGTTCTTTTCTTTTCTTTTCCTAATTTTCCTATTTTATTTTTTGTTTATCTTCTTCACTCTGTGTAGGCTTCTTTGTAAAAGGTGTGAGTAGGCAGAGGAACTTATCTTTTTCACAGAATGAGTAGGCAGAGGATCAAACTTATCTTTTTTGTAGAATGAGTAGGCAGAGGATCATCCTTGTTTCTCCAGTTATGTTCTTGCTTTTAATTAAGTGTAAATGCCCTGCTAGAGGAAAAGGGATGTAAAATAACAGTAATTTGGGAATATAATGTATTATATACTCTTTATCTTTTCCTTCCTTTCTTCTTTCACTTCAAGACTAGCTTTAAGTCTTAAGAATATATTTGCCTTGTCTTTGTGACTTTACTTCTTCACATTCCATCTCTTAATAGATGTAGGAAAGATCTTATTCAGTTAAGAAGAATAAGTTGAGATATCTAAGTTCACTCAGTAATACTTTGAGCTTTATACCTGTAAGGTCTTTACTGAGCTTTTCTACCTCCTAAGATATGTACCATTAACAAATAGCTTAACTAAACTTTTAGATTCTTTCTGATATAGTAGCTGCTATAGCTGAATCATTTACATTGATGCTAAACCTCTCTATCCCTATACATAGTATGAATACTCAATGAATATAAAGTTGAATTCAATTTAATGTACTACAAAGAAATCAGTAATAGCCCTACTAAGAACCCCAGTGTACTTGTAAAAAAAAGCTATACTTTAATATGTCTAAGTATTTTAAAGGTAATAAACCCTGATCCTAACCCTGAGAAAATATAAAGAAACACTAGTTATTCTAGTCTTGAACTAGAACTAAATGAGAAAATAAAAACCTTTAGCTAAACACAAAGGCCCTTAACCTCTGCTGACAATAGGATATTAAATTGAATTACTAAGTAAGCTAATGTATTTGATGAACTGTTGTTTATGATTGGCGATGTTGCCATCAATAGGTAAACCTAGCTAGCTAAGGAGGGTATTAAGCTTAAGACTTATCACCGTATTTAGATTAAATGATTTACCACTAATATAGGGTACTTACTAGTAAGTGCTCTAATATTAGCACCTGTTTCAAGCAATCCTTGAATAGGTTAATTGTTCAAGCTATATAAAACTTCAAGACAGGTATTAGAATGACTAATTGAAGAATTAAGTAGTATTGCAAAATTGTTGCATTCCCTAGACCCCTTCAATATCAGTCACTAGAGCCTTAAAATTAAAAAGCAGATTTATAAACAGGATATCTCTTAACAGATCTGCACTAGCTGCTAGCCTTGTATAACTAGTTGCTGGCCTTATGCCTCTAGTATATCCTGTATATCCTAGAGGGTCTGCTGTATCTATAACAGTTATCACCTAAGGTTCATAACAGGGAGGGTTTAGTATCAATGCAAATTGTTTAGCTATAGTAGCTAGTGCATTGGAAAGAATCTGAAAGTTTGGTTAAGTTATTCCCTAGAAGTATACTGAATCTACTATTAAATATGCATCTCTTTATAACTTAACTCTACTAGTTGATAAAGGTTGAGCACCATCTGGTAGTGTCATGGTATTGTATGTTACTATATACTCTACTCACTGATTCTCAAGATATAGAGTTGAGGGGACTTTATCACTTCATATAGAGTCTAGGAGAGGGGGGGAATCCAATTTATATTTTTGATTTAGTACATGACTGGGGAAGGAATAAGTGAGATATAGCTATATAGCTATGCTCTAAAACTACCCAACTTTACATAGAGTGCTAGGATGTAATTGATAGAGTGCTAGTAGTGCAATTCTCTCTTATACACATGATGTAACTATAGGTAAGCCTCACACTACCTGATATTTTAGTGCTACACCTCATCTCTAAGTCTACATTCTGCTAAGACTCACTTGCAGTATTCTAGACCTAATCCTTATGCCTAGAATGTTCTGAGATTTACTGTATAAAATGTAAGAATTACTTCCAGCATTCTACATTCTAGCAAATAATTAGTTCCTTAGTATTTAGCTACCTTAGAAGTCCCTTTTATTCTTATAAAAGCTTCTTATCATATTAGACCTAACTTTCTAACAGCTTCAGTTCTCTTACTGTATATAGAGGTTTCAACAATAATAACATAGATATACTTACTACTAAAGTAGACTGATATGAGATATCCCTCTAACTCTGTAGTTAGGTTAGGTCTTTTCTCAATCTCAGGATTGCTAAGGTTGTTGACCAAATGGTAAGTGAGGATAACTTCAGGTTTATAGCATGTGGTTTTGCCACTGAGTAGCTCAATTTCACCCTTTGCTTTAAGATTTTCACTTCTAATATCAATAAATCTGTTAACTCAGGCCAGGTTACTAGTAAGATTAGCAACCTATAGGTCTTCTGCATTGCCTACATGGATGACATCTACCTTCTTGTTGGCAATACACTACTAATTCTATGACTGAGAAAGTTGAAAAACAATCTGCATGGTATAGGTCACTTGACTTAGGGTTACAATGTCCTTTGCCCCTCTAAAACGAAGGTGTTGTGGTTCCAGAGACCCAAGGAAGTTTAGACATCTCGCATCTCAAATCAAAGTCCAAGTATTTTTTACAATTAACTGTATACAGTATAAAAGATCTCTTTATTTACAATAGCAACCATTTAAATCACCGATCTAAGTAAGCTTCTTCCGCTCCTAGAATTACAGAGCTTATACAAATCTCCAGATATGCTAACTATCGCTACTCTATCCAATAGTTACTTGTCGGATCTGGCGCTGACGAAGAGAATGCCACTTTTAAGTATGCGAGAGTGTGGTTTATTTGGCGAACTCAATTGCAGACTGGATAAGGTGTAGCAATTAAAGCCCTAATAGTGACATTAATTTGCCCTTTTCTTTCAGGTCGCAAGTTCCTTCCACATTAGAGAAAGTGTATGGAATTAGGTTGGCTAACTTCAAAACTCCATACTCGTTCTAACCTCGGCAAACACATAGCAACCCTCGGTCGGCAAGTTAATACGCATAGCGACTTCCCTGAACCCACGTGAAAATATGTGGTTGTAAAAGTGTTTGTCTATTTCCGTTATTGATTTGTGTCCTCTCCGGATTGTTCCAAGGTGAATGGATTATATTGGAGAGTCTCATTCCTCAGGAACACGATTTTGCAGTGCATCTTTGTTGCCTTCATCTAACGCATATCCTGCATGATGAGGGGTACAGGTGTTTGATTTTTTTTGGCGGCCATGCCAACGCCAAGACTAATATCGGCGTAGTTCTCTTGCTTATTCCAACCTCGCAGTGCGCGTCATACTCTTGGGAAAATAACAGAGCTATAGCTGAAATTACCAATAATCTCTGGCTCAGATGGAATAGAATTTGTTGGAGAATCTGGACCGAGAATTCTTTGCATTGATTGACTTGGAAAAATGCCGTCACAAGAGTTCTGTATTTGAATTCTGGACACCGTCGAGTAATTGCAATATATTTCCATTGGAAGGCATATCTGTGAGTCGCCTTTCTTCCTTTGCTTGCAAGATACTGGGAGGCTCTGACAAAGTTCATGGCGTGCCAGGGTGGCAAAAATAGATACCATGCTGGGACTGTTTTCAAATGGTATAGAGTTGATTTGTTCGATATAAGTGCTAGAAGTACCAATTGGTATTTCCAGAATTTAACTACAATTCTAGCCCTAAAAGCTAAGGCTCCTTCTGTTTTCAAGGTTTCATTAACCATTTTTAGAATGCGGAGACATGGTAGAAACCGCAGACTTCTCGGTAGTCGAGTGATATTTTATGAGGAAACTAAAAGTATGTTTACTCGAACCTAGGATATTAAACTCAAATGTGCCAGCTTTGTAGCTTGGGAGTGTCTCTGAAAATAACGTCATGAAGTAACACGCGATAGTAGCACAGCAAACGAAATTTTGCTCCCGTAATATGCCTACTAGCATGGAAGATTAAAAATATGTGCGACGTATTAGAATTGGCGAGGAAATAAACCGAATATTATCCGGCGGAATATACATTCTTTTGATTTCAATTTTCTGACGGCTTATGTTACTGAACACCATTAAATAAGCAGTTGTCAGAAACAAGAACAGAGCGGTAACATTCTAACCTCCGGCTTTATAATTTTACATTCTGGAAGCACAACGACTTCCATACTAACTCCTCCCAAGCAATTCGTATCGATTGATTGATTATGGCGGCCCACCCGGATCTAAGATTGTATTTCTCGCATTAAATTTCAAATTCCTAAAAAAATATCTATCCATTTGGCCCCGCTGCTTGCAGACCTATCAAATGGCGGTTGAATGCTGTCTACGCCCAAAAACCGCTCAAAGAAATTGCTCAACGAAATTTCTCTCGTGAAGAAGCCGAAACAACCATCTTCCATTCACCTATAATTCCATTGAAAAAGTAAGAGTTCCCGCAATGTTCGATACCAGTTCAACACTCGGTCTTGCCGGCGGCGGTTGCAACGACAGATCTATGGTAGAAAGGGTCATTTGATTCAAACCATTTGTTTTTCAATCTCATTACCTGATTGAGTACCTTTGAAGGGTTGATATGCAGTATTTAAGGTTATGGTTCGCTAATTATCTTCTTGCGATATCGAATTAAGTCGAGTGATATCGTATGACGAACATGGCCTTGGCAATGCCTTGTCAATAGTCTGGCATTTATGACAATTTTTCAAGCAAGAGTAGTCGCGGAAAAACCCTGAAGCAGTAACAGCTAGAAGTTGTTTCTGGGCTTGGTACCAAAGTGAGTATAGGTTTACTTCACCTGGTTGGGAGTGTTACGGCAACGGCGGAGTACTCTACGTGAGAATTCCAATAACGTGTGCACTGTTCTCCACGAATATGATTACGAAAATGTGCCAATTGTTAATCGGATACCTAGGAATAATGGTATTTTTGCATTGCCATTATTTCTCAATGTTCACATCCATTCTTCCCTTCCATTTTGTCGCTGAACCTCACTTTTGGGGGCAAAACTCACTTCAGGTTGTCTAAATCACGTTGGAGATAAGCCGGCGGCAATTTCTAGAGTCTTGGGCTTAGTATAAATTTTCAGGAGCTCGTGCAGGCAAATTAGATTCCATAATTGATAAAGGTATGAACGCTGTCATAGTATCTTCCTCAGCACAATCGGTTATCCTTAATGTCATAAAACGAGGTACGCCGATTACGTTTGGTGGGAAAGGCGGAAATTGCTAGCCGAAACAACGAACATTTTTTCCAATATCCAAGGTCTCTAGCCGCTTTGAAATCTAAATTGAAAACTTGGAGGTCACTAACAGTTGTGGCGGTAGTCTATAATAGCTAGCTCTTAGAATATCATTGCCAAAATTCACGATATTCCCTAGATCTCCACCTCTCTAATGCTCTTATAAAGGTCTCAATTCCCAGAAATGCAAACAAAATGGGTATGTACTCACCTCCAAATTTACCTTCCCCACTTCGGAATTACAAGCTCTTATTACTAACGCCCACTTAACCCCCCATAATGCGCATTGATTACGGCAACAGTATACATGCATTGGGATCGCATCCCGTGTTCATATCATCGAATTCGCAAGTCTGAACAACCTCAATTCACATCTCAGCCTGCTTCCAGGCCTATCCCGATATTTGTTGCATTCTTCTCGCCGCCAAATTAAGTGCTAAAAGTAGTATGTTTATCGCGGTCGGTAGTATTGTAATGTACTCAACATGTATATGTACATACACAGTACATACATGAAAGTACACGTGCAATTGCTAATGCACATCAAATATGTACTGTACAGTGCATACATCAAGTATTTAGTAAAAATTCCGCACAGCCTCCACAACATCGACTCTGGAAGCCTCCTCCTTTCTGCGGGCGCAGAAACGGAATCGTAGTGGACTCGGTTCCCTCCCTCAACAATTTATTGTTCTGTTATGATTAACCTATTCTCAGGACATGTACCTTGTACGGAGTAGCTTTTTCACCCTACACATGTACACGTACAGAGTCAAGCACCGTCTAGGGGTACGGACAGAAATTCCAAAATTAGTCAATGCAATTGATACGTACTAGTGCTTGGGCAAAAAAGTGTTTTGAGACGACTCGTGGAAAAGATTGAATTCAGGAGTTTCTAGATATTCAGTATATCTTAGTTCCGGTAAAGCTAGTGGCGTATCCCGAGAGTGCCAAAGACCTTGAACACGTAGGATTATAATAGATATAGCTGCTCACCACCGGTAAAATTAAAGAGGAGCGTCATGAGCGGTCACTCGACACTCATGGCAGATACTCTAACACTCATGGCAGATACTCTAACACTCATGGCAGATACTCTAACACTCATGGCAGATACTCTAACACTCATGGCAGATACTCTAACACTTCGGCCAATTGTTCAGTCGGGCGTCACACGCGGATTTTACATGTTAACCAAACTCGAAAAGTACTTTTCGCACGTCACGCCAATACCATGAACTCGTAAACCCGCAAGTGTCTCGCTTTTATGCAACGTTCTCACGAAGAATTTACAGTCACCGGCCACATGCGTACTAGGAACTCCGTGCGGCGGGTCACGGTCGCCGAGCTGTGAACAAATGTTCGATAGGCGACAGTAAATTTAAGACAATGTCTTTTTATTCTTCCGAATTTTCAATTTTCGCGCGTGTTAAGCGGGTTGTTGTTTTAGATACTCGCGGTGCCAAGTCGTCAGGTAACACCTACCAAAACCACTCACTTTGGAAATATATGGAAGCTCAACTTCTCAATGCGTTATCAATAAGCATATCAGCAGACAGGGCATTCGCCAAGTTTCAATTTCGACGTGCAAAAAGTCCCGAAATTTTTAAGACATATCTTACACGATGGACCAACCCGAACCAGAAATTCTTGTCGCAGCACCTCCCCTCCACCGCTACGACAGCAAAGGCACTAGTACTTTCGAATTTTTCTGCTCCGATGCGCGCAGAAGGCAATCCTGCACTCCTAATTTGCCTCCAAAAAAAGGGCCTTTTTTTTTTTATAAGATTTTCCAAAGTCCTGCAAATCGGACGCTGCGGGCAACGGTAACACCTGAGACTACACACGATTTTTGTTGCAGGCTTTGGAATTCGCTATCAATTCCGGGGGTAAAAACAAATTAACAGTTGCGGCGCTAAGGCTTATTATGTACGGGCTGGAACGGCGCTGGGTTTGATGCTTGCAAAACTTAAAATGAGCGAACAATTGCGACGGGGATGATGCGTGTAGCTTTTGCAAATGTACCCGCATCGTGCACCTGAATAGGGAGGACATCAGAGGTTGAAGGAATTCTGGGCTGATCTGCGGCAGAATGGCAGCAATCCTGTAACATCGCGACCGACCATGTTATGCAGAAGATCATCAGCCTCCGCTTCCTGAGTACGTCGCTGTCGAGTTTCCCACTCGCGGATGCGGATCACGGCCAAGGGGCGGGAACCAGCGACCAATCAGTTCGGTCGCCGCTCGTCGAACTGGAACAAGGCTATTGTGCTGCGGAAAAAGAGACGAAAGGACCAGTTGCAGGGTTTTTCCAGAACAGAGACAAGGGTCGGGCATGTTAGAGTGCTCACGCGAACGCAGGCCTGTCGCTGTTCTGGGGGGGGGGAAGGGGGCATCCTGCAATACGAGAGTTGTCCAGTGTTCCGGCAGTTGTGTTAGGGACAGCTTGTACAGCGGAACACCGTAGCGAGCGTGCTGGAGATCGTTATTCGCCTGACAACGATTGTTGGGCTGCAGTGGAGCGACGGTGGGGGCGTCCATTGCCCCATCTGGACGGTCTCAGATGCCAGACGCTTTCCGTTCGCGGCGACGGTTGGGCAGCCCAGCGCCGACCTCAAACCTCTAGGAAAAACTCTTTTCCCCCTCTACTCTCCTATGCAACGGCGCTCCCCCATAGCGAGCCCACCCCCTCCCAAGAGCGACGCTGTGAGAGCGAGCGAGAAGTAGAGTGCCCACTCCTCACCCACCGAGTGCCCACCCCTTCCCCTCCCCCCCCCC
>JABYPW010001725.1:0-14027 GCA_016880775.1 Phymatotrichopsis omnivora
AAAAAAAACAAAAAAAAAAAAAAAAAAAAAGACGGGAAAGGAAACGAAAGGAAAGGAAAGAAAAAAAAGAGACAAAAGCGCTTGTGCCGGAAGTACCCAACCCTCAGATAGAAAAGTTTTCCAATAGATAGATATAAAGTACCATTATTTAAATGTATCCTCTGAGAAATGAAAAAAAAGCCTCCCCAATCCCTCTTCACTATGTGGAGGATAATTCCCTCGCAACGTTCTCCAAGCTTCCAGCCAAGCCTACTCTTTCCTTACATACTCTCTTACTGTCAACTCTTTCTCCAGCTATTGTAGACAATTCCTGGCGCATCAGCGGTTCTGCTGCTTCTACTTTCCTGTGCCTAGATGCGGGTTGACTCAGAGTTCGTCAATCTTTGCTCCTAGCATCGACTACTACACCAGATCTACCAGTTTTTCATCAACCGCCGGACCTTCACAAAAAATTTCTTCACGCAGCGGAGTTCTTCCATGTTTTTCACCGAAATCAATTGCTCCCGTTCCAACCGTCTCTCAATACCCCGCAGGTAGCTATGAAAAGAACGTACTTCATGTAGCGGAGTCCGTCCACCGTTGTCCCTAGGATCAGCTATCGCTCCCCGTTCCAACAATTTTTCTACAACCTCCAGGAATCCATTAGACGTTGCTCCGTGTAGCGGAGTCTTTCATCCTTGTTCCTGGCATCAACTGTCGCTGCCCGTTCCAACAGCTTTTCAACAACCTCCAGGTGTCCGTTGGAAGCTGCTCCATGGAGCGGAGTCCCGTCAAAGTAGGCCTGTGCATAAATTGTCGCTCCCCGTTCCAACAATTTTTCAACAACTTTCAGGTGTCCACTTGAAGCTGCTTCATGGAGTTGAGTCTTTTCACTGTAGGTCTTGGTATTAACTGTCGCTCCCCATTCCAACAATTTTTCAACAACCTCCAGGTGTCCACTGCAAGCTGCTTCATGGAGTGGAGTGTCTCCATTGGGAAGCCTTGGCATCAGCAATCGCTTCCCGTTCCAACAATTTTTCGACAACCTCCAGGTGTCCTCTAGAAGCTGTCCAATGTAGCGGAGTCCATTCACTTTTGTTCCTGGCATCAACTGTCGCTCCTCGTACTAACAGGTGTCCAAAACAAGCTGCTTCATGTAAAGGTGACAATGCAAAGTTGTTCCTGGAATCAATTGTCGCTCCCCGTTCTAATAGTTTTTCAATAACCTGTAGGTGTCCACCAGAAGCTGCCAAATGTAGCGATGTCTTTCCATTCGATGTGTCTCTAGCGTTAATGCTTGTGCCGCGTGCCACCATTTCATGGACCATAGTCATATGGCCAAACTTCGCTGCCAAGCGCAGAAAATGTATGTTTTTTCTCCTTTGTAAATCCTGCAATAAAATTTGGTAGCTCGAGATTCCTGGGTACTGCTTTTGAGTTATATGCATGATGTTAGAGGGCAAAATTTAATGCGGTTGTACAAGATTCAACCCACTGGTCGTTTCCAATGTCATTGCACAGTCTTTTCAATCTTTTGGGTTCCATTCGGCCAATGTTGATCACCATTACTATTACTCTGCCAACAAAACTGTTTGGATCGGGTTCTGTATGCGAAGAAGTAGATGGTCAATCCGAGAGCTAAAGCTGTCGAGGGCATCAAGATATTTCTTTGGTATAGAGCTTAATAAACGGATGGCACAAATCCGTCGTGAGCGATTCTTTTCTTCGCATTTTGAGATGAGTTCTTCGAGTTTTTTGATAAGGTAAAGTTTTTGTTCAATTTCGCCAACGCACGCATGGTGCCTTGGTGATATGTCAGTGCATAGTGGTCGTGAAAGTCAGCTGGAAGGAAAGCTTACACCCGAGCGAATAAACATCGCTTTTGGAAGCCCTTCCGTTGGTGATTTCCTATGAAAAACAGTTGGTAATCTTTTTTTTTTTTTTTTTTTTTTCAATTTTTCTTAGGTGTCATACCGGTTCTCTGTATTTGTGATACCAACATAGGAACCCTCACCTGACTTGGAGAACGTTCTACCAATCCCAAAATCACATAACTTGACACCGATTCGTCCATCCTCCCAAGACGAAACCAAGACTATCGCATAAAACGAATTACCAATGTTTTTTCTAAGCGAGCGCAAGTTTCCAGGCGATCTACTGTTTCTTGGTTTAATATCGCGGTGAATCACTTCCTCGAATGTCTCCTGCGCTACGAAATGCCCGTCCTTGAGTCCAATGCCGTGATGGCAATACACAAGGGCCGCTGCAAGTTGAGCTAGTATTTGCCATAGATCGTCATTACTGACACATTAATCCCCCTAACTTGTGTGTCAGTAACTCCCCGTAGCAATTGCATTTTAGTAATAAGGAAACATACTCCTTGAAAAGCTCGTTCAAGTGGAGTAACGGACAATATTCCATGTAAAGGAAATTACATTTCCTCTCTTCGTGAAAGCCGTACCCGTAGAATTTAATAATGTTCGGATGCTTAAGCTTCTGGAAGATTTCGCCCTCGCGTTGGAGGGGTGAAGAGCTTCGGAATTTCTTGCGAGCAAGAAGCTGCTCCTGTCAGCTGAGAAACCTCTGTACCGGGAACCTTCGGCTCAACCTACCATGCCATCACTTTTCCTCCTTACTAGTTTCACACTACCTTGGCCTCCGATGCCCAGAGTCGCAACATCTTTAACCTTTTTCATATGATTCATGAGAGAAAGAGGTCGAGTTTCCAGCGAGCTAGAATTGCGATCAGCATACTTTCAGCCCTTACATTGTCATTGCGTAGTGACAAATGAAGGATATTTACCTTCTGGCAGTGTTCACTCATAGTAGCTTTGCTGCAAAGTAAACTCCAGAAATGGGGCCGGGGCACAGATATATAGCCTCGTCGCACTAGCGGTAACCGCAGACTAGCTTATTCGACCACGATGAGTTTCGGGGGTTGCGTTTGCCCTTGTGTTAATGTAAGGGCTCTTGTGGGGTGTGATTTTGTTTGTTGTGTGGAATAACTCCTGCGGCCGTGGTGGGAGCTCGCCAGAAGGTGTTGACCACAAGGCGCGAGCGCGATACGTGAAGCAAAAGCAAAGATGCGGGGCTATCGGCTTGCGTCTTTTATTGCGCACACGAGGGTTTTGTTGGTAACGAATCGGTTCGGCGCGCAACACTGTCCCGTTGTGGAGGCATTAGACTAGGATTTCGATTTTAGCTAAGGAGAGCGGGTGAAAAACTTGTGATACCAAATACACTGGAGACCTTCTCTTCCCTCTGAAGTAGCACTCTGGAATCGGAGGCACTAAGCGCTTGGAAGACCCTCGCATTCGATTCTTTTTCCAAATTTCCAGTTTAGACTGATGTAAATTTCTGTGCACCTGCATTTCTCGAATTTCGTTGCCGCCATACCTCACGCGTCATAAACCCCATTGCCCGGCATAAGTTTACACAGAGTACTAGGTCGGAAGAACCCCTCCCCTTCCTCCAGATTTCCAAGTTGGAAATGCATAAAATTGGGTCTTCGATGTCTTACCTGTCCAAAAACACCCCTGTCACCCCTTCTGAAGTAGTTCTTTGGAGCGAGGGGAAGGTCTCCAGTGTTCACCATTATTAATCGTCAAGTCATTTTATCTCTAAGATCTATTACATAAGCCTTAAAAAGTTCCGGGGGCATAAGTCATATCTCTTTGGCTGTCGAGACATCCTGTCCAGATTAAAATTTGAACCCCTAATGCAAACTGGAAATAATGATGGTGGAAAACGCGGGAAAATCTGGCCTGGCTGTTAATTATCGTCACGCGTTGTTCCAACCAAGCCATGGCTGAAATCCTACAATTGTTGCGTCTTCCATAGTATGATTTCTAGGTTGCATTAGGTACCAAATTTTAAGCCAGACTGGATGTCTCGGCAGCATTCACGCGGCCAAGCCATTAAACGAATCTGACATGTCACTCGCGGACTAGCGCTTATTATGCGCTCTGCTTAGTAATCTATCCATGACACTGGGCTATGTCCGGCACATTCCGGTAGATTTTTGCAGAATTATTTGATCAAAAAAAAACACATCTATGATGCCGTAGAATACCCAATCACAAAGTTTAACTTGACCAAGGAAATAGTCGAGCAATCGATGGCATAAAAGGAATCTTCAAATTCAAAATAAAGCTGTGAATTAATTTTGGATTCGCTTGCGTTCCCGTATGTTGAAATACCTACGTGAGATGGCAAATGCATTTTCACTAATGAATAAAATAACCATTTCTGTTGCACCGTGGGTATTCGTGGAGCAAAGATGGAGATAGTTATACCACATGCTAAGGAACTGTTTTATGAAACTACCAGGAGCCAAACCTATCAGAGACGTTTGCAAACCATCACAGTCAGAATTAACGCCGAAGAATGACCGAAAACGTGGTTACGTTGTAAGCTTTTCAGGTATTACCTAAACGTCTCTTCCTGCGGAAATACTTCCTTCCAAAGAAAATTGTAATCTCATCTGCTTTTGGGTGGCCCAGGTCATTGAATCCGTTATAGAATGGGTTGATTTTTGTGAGGAAAGGCATAAAGTAACAATTCATATCAAACTGGATGAAGCACTGGATTGATCTCAGTTTCTGAAAATGGGAATCGAAGAAAGTTGATTTATGGCAGGGTTAGGGTAAAACCCACCGAAACGTATAAAACATTTTTTTAGGTCTCACCCTGGCTAGTGTAGGACTAAGCTAATCACCCTGATACCCCTGCAAAATCACGCAGTATTCCATCCAAGTCTCATAACTTATAATTGAATATCTTCAACACAACTCCTATTACATTAAATTCATATGACAATGGCTGGACTCATTGACTTACAAATCTTTCCAGAGTCTTTTCCATGCCGCCATTACCTGGTCAGCCGGCTTACAAAATTTCTTTTGCTGACGGCAGTCTTCAATCAGGTGTTGCCCGCTCCTAGTGTATTTACCGAACTTAAAATATCCGCAAGCCCCAGCTATCAAAGAGCGTTCCCTGTTAACATAAGACCAGAATGCCGACACTGGGGGTTGAGTAGTTACCATCTAGTACCTAATGCTCTAGTAACGTTATCTCTAACATTGCCGTTGCAACAGCCATATACAACTCTTCAAACCCCTCCAGGCTAGGTATTTTCCTCCTTTCAAAGGTTCCGGGCTCGTTCACTTTATACTGGTAAATCTCCTAGGTATCACAAGAAATAAATTTTACCATGAGAGTGTGCAAATGCTGCCACTCTACTATCTTTGCCATCAGCAAGCTCATTTTCGCAGGGACAAAAACTCGAGGCTGATAGGAGAATGAAATTTGAATACCTCGAACTGCTTTGAGAATTTGCGAAGTGCACAGCATAATGCATCTCCGCTGGAAGCCGTTGCATGTGCATTCCGGTTCGCGTTTCTCGTTTCACCGATCGAGTCTTGCTGGCGGAACACAATTCAAGATGGATGGTCGTCGCTGGCCACGTAAAACAAATCTAATCGGCACATCGCAATTCTCTTCCCGAAAGGATTCCAACTCCGAATTTGCGTAGAAATGTAAGTTCCAACTGTTTAAGACCCCGGAGGTGGTGGATGATGTTGCTGGTATAAATTGACGAGAGATATTGCTTTATGCAACCGTCAGCACAATCGAATTTCGCGATTGCGAAGCCAATTAAGTCGTGAGCGATCTCCGGTACTTCCCGTAGAGAAATCTTGTGATGGAAAATGAAAGTTCTGGGGTTAGTGCCTAGACTTTAGCAGTGCTCGCCTATTCTCCATGAAAGAGAGAAGCGTCCACAAGGAATTTGCGATTCGCATGCGCTTATTTTCTTTGCCTTGCACAAACAAAAGAATAAAGTCGAAGACAACGCAAATTTTGTGTGTGGAGTCGAGAAGTAGGGGATTGTCTTTGATCATAGCAAATTCAGGCCATGTGTGATTAACGGGTATGAGCTGGTCAATAACGCGACTGGTCCCACGGATGATGATAAAACCGCAGTTAAAAATCTTCCTCATGTTGAGCACGGATGAAACGAATTGCTTCCAGGGCGATCAAGCTGTGGCAAATCCGGAAAAGTATGCTGTATCTCAGGTATTGCTGCATCTCGGGCACGGCTCTCGCAAAATTGACCTTCGTAATTTGGTTTTGGGCCTGGATCAATTGGACTCACGCCGGTCCAACAGGAACACAACCCTATTCGGAAGAGGTTTTACCGAATTGCTTTGACACTGAACACGCTATGTTGTGTTTCGCTTTCCATTCGGAAAAATATTTAAACCATATCCATTTAGTTAAATTGAGAAAAGGTACAAATATTTGAACAGAAGCTAATACGGAAAGAAATTACAGCCAAATGACATAAAAATTATTCTTACTCTGGCGCTTGAGGAGGAATGGCAGAAATATATTCTCGGGGAATTACCCTGCTTCGTTCTTAGAAAAACGGGTGCTTTAAAACTCACTTTCGAGTCCTTGCGTTGCTGAATTAAGTATCCACGCACCCGTGGGCATCTTGAATCAGTTCCGGAACTCTGGTACCCCTCGTGAATAAGTAATTCTTTAATGGGATACTTGACTGTCGATCTATTGCAGGCGTATCGTTACTGATTTGGAAAGTTGCGTACTTAAAATGCCCTAATGATCAGATGCTTAATTCGATAACAACTACATTGCGTGGTAAATCTGACTAGCGGCATGTTCACATTCAAATGTACTAGGATATGGAAAAAAGTGATCGCAACGCAGGAGTGGCGAAGTCACTGCGCCCGAGTGGTTGAGTCACTTCGCCACTGCCAAGACGGGTCATTTATTGTTGTAACCGAGTACATGTACATACATGTGCTTGATACATAATCCTTTCATATTATGTTGAGCCCTGAGTTCAAAAGGAAGTAGTACATGTACATGTACAAATATTTGCTACTAATTATGACGGAAAAAGTTATCTTTTCAAAAATCGTCTTGTGATCTAATCCATTCTAGGAATTATGACAAGGTTAGGCTTATCGTCGGCTCACGTTGAATCTCTAGCTCCTAGAGCACCCGACTCTCTGTTTTTACGATATAGTGTTTGATCTAGAATATACACTCTCTTATAGTATATACTTTTTGTGCATGACAATCGCGATATGCATAGAACGTTACGATTCTTTAATTTAGCCTTTCTTTAGCTTGATGCGAGGTGTTTTTTTTTTTCTGTTCCTCTTGTAGCAAAACTTGTGGTTGTATTTCCGGCTTTGTGGCTTCGTTGCTTTTCATTTTGTTCGTCGGTTGTTCTTACATACACTTTCAGTACGAAATAAACAACTCCGGACCATTACATTTTTCAAAGAGAGCATATAAGCTGTGGGGCTATTGTTCAGTGTTGCCCCCCACAATACAACGATTAGTAAAGAAATCACGTTTTGGGTCGCTGATGGCCTCTTCGTTTTTACAGGTAGATTCTTACCAACATAGTACTTTCTTCGGACCATCGCCGCAAAAATTAGGAAGAAATATAAGAAATATGAAACTAAAGTTTGACTCTAAAATATGGAGATTTTCTCGCGAGAAACCATTTACCATTCACAATTTCTTTTCACACTTAATAGAAGGTTAATAAGAGTGGTAGAATTGGGCATTCCTTTCCTAATTACAAAAAACTATCGTGTAATTACGCACAAGACACCGCCGTATGTAAAAACAAGGCGCCGGAACTCTCCATTGATCTTAGGTACTTTCGTATCTTTGTGAAATTCGAGCTATTGCAGTAATTTCCGTGCTTTAGTGGATTTTATGACCATTTCTGAAGTTCTCAAGGCCAAAAAACTAACCTGCTTGCATCCTCCATCATTCGCTCCCGAACCTAGGTCCTACAATTTTTCATGCCATTTTAAACACATTTTTCTTTTAATGATGAAAAGTAATTTTGTGAAAGCACCTACAATTGTAGTTTTATATCGTTTCGTGCATTTTCTTAGCATTTGGAATTCATGATGAGCGAGAAAGGGTTAGTTTGTAGGAATGGCACTAACAATAGTGACGCCAAAAAAAAAATGAATCCCGATGATTCACAGGCCACACTTTCGCCAGGTTAATGTATCCCCCATATACATTTACTTACCCCATAGAGACGGTAAAAATTAGGACACGGAGTCTCTCCGTCAGAAAGGCATGATTATTGCACATATTTTCCTCTTGGGGCAAGGTTGCGAACGATGGGCGCCAGTAATGACAACGGAAAAAATGGGACATCAGTCATCATTCGATTACAATGTCAATGCGGGGGACACTAGGCAACGAGAGAGTGGAACAATTTGTAATTTTCCACGAGACGGATGATGTTAAACCGACTCTATGCATTTTTTATTTTTATCATTATTTTTACATTTTTTTTTTATTTTGTTTTTACTTTTATTTTTTATTTGTTTATATATATATTTTTTTTTTTTGTCAATTTTCGAGTAACCGGAGCACATAGTACAGCGGCTATCTTTGTCCATATTGGATATATTTTCAGCGTATAGCGGAGGTATTCGGAGGTGGTTCCGTTGTAGGCACAAAATTCAAGCAAAAGGAGGGAACTATTTCACCGTTTCCCAGATTATGAACCTATTCCGTACCCAGTTTCCGGGCACCACAAATGTCGTAGGTGAGCGCGTGCTAGACATAACTGCGTGAACCCTCCCTAGCGACGGTGTTAGACTAGTGCCGCCTGTACCGGCGATGAATAGGACCGACTTTAATGAATTGAACGAATATATCTCGCACTCTACATCTTCGTTTACGGGGCTTTGCATTACAACACAGCTTGTTGTTGAATGAGGGGTACGAGGAAGCCATGTAAGAATAGTTGGCATTGTCTGGTTTTCGCGCACGTATGATTCTTGTATTGTGTCGTTGGACAAGGGACATTTTATAAGGCTTTGGGTTGCATTATGTTTTGTAATTCTTGTATCACGGCAGGACCGCGAACTCAAGAAGTATTGTTTTTGTGCGGGTTGGTATTGGGCCTTCTAGAGTAAATGCAATATCAATCGGCCGAACTATTATAACCAAGAATGTCCAATGCAGCCAGGGTTAGGGTTTTGCACCAGCGACTGTACACGCAAAGCTAAGATTGGTTTAGTAAAAAAGAAGGAGCCATGTAAATGGTGATAGTATCGTATAATAAAATTCGTGAGGAAAAGTAAAAAGTGAGGAGAGTATATTCGAGGAGGCCGGAAGTCCGTTTTCAAATACGAGTGATATCCCTGACACAATGCAATCTCTGGTGTTTTGATTTTAGTTTCTAGAGAAAAACACTTTGTTGCAATGATGATGCCCTTTTTTCCGCATTCTAATCCAATTCAAAGTAACACATCAAACTGACACCTAAAATTTGCAGAGTTATTCCACACTTTTATGAGAAACAAAGAAAAACAATATATATCCATGAATCTTGCTTCTGCCAAAATTGAACCAAAGAAAGAAAAACAAAACAAAACAAAAAAAACAAAAACAAAAAAAAACGGTTCAAGCTGCAGCCTCTTTCATCAAACAAATCCGTAAATGCTTAATTCTCCCCATGGAAGGCGATAAGGTGCATGCCGTTTTGTCTCTCTTTGGCAAGACACTTGAGCTCTAGGTTGATCTTGCTGGGTGTATACAAGGATGGATCTTTGCCCATGAGATAGGCGACCAAGCCAGTGACATGCGGCGATGCTTAATGTGACCACAATAATTAGCAAGTACTCTCTTAAAAGCGCAAGTATTATTTCTCACCCATTGAAGTGCCGTCAAGGGTTGCGGTCAAATCATTTCTATTGCCGCCAGATTGGTCGATCATTGCACTGATAATCGATTCGCCGGGAGTCTAGACATCGACAACTATGTAGAGTCAGCAAATCTAGTTGTTTTGTTTCGATGGTTCCATTTATTACTTTTCCGAAGTTTGAAAAATCACTCTGCTCATCGGTTTTTCCGACACTATCGACAATAAAATAGCCTTAGGCTCAGACGCAGGAAATTCCGTGACAGCGGGTTTCTATTATTTTTTCCACTATTACAATAAATATTCCACATAACTATCGGGCCGGGGGGCGGAGTTTTTTCCGGAGGCGAAAAAAAAAAAAAAAGTATGACTGACCGTTGAGTCCCCGGCAGCCACGACTACGGGGATTCCCTTATCAGCTAAAGCTGCGAAAATACTGTTGAGAGCATAAGATTTTGGTCCACCGAGAGACATATTCACAACGCTTTTCCCCACTGCATTTGCTCTCTCAATATCTTCGGCAACCCAGTGAAGACCGGCAATGACACTCTGGGTGCTTCCGCTACCATCATCGTCGAGAACCTTAGCACCGATGAGATTAGTCTTCTTAGCAATTCCATACCTTGTTCCTCCGATAGTGCCAGCAACATGAGTTCCGTGACCCTCCATATCGGTGTCGGAGGAACCGGGGACAGCGTTGTAACCGAAGGTTGCACGACCACCTAAATCCTAACTTCATGTAGTGTTTTTTTTTTCTTTTTCTTTTTTTTCTCCAATATATTGCATTTGCGGAAAGCGAGTACAACCTCATGCTCGGCGAAAATACTGGTATCAACAATATACGCTCTTGTCCCCTCCCCAGCAGGTCCATCGTACACATAATCAGTAGCCGATTCGTCTACATGTGAGAGACGAGCAAGACCCCAGCACGCAGCCGGAGTCTGAACATCGTCCTTGGTAACCACATAATTAGGCTCAATATAATCGACCTATGTATGCATTGTGAAAAAGACCAATCTGCCACCGAAAAAAAAAAAAAAATCATTTTTTTGTTAGAATTGGAGTTCTTACTTCGTCAGCTGCGAAGATCTCTTCTTTGGTATGGTCATCGAAGGATCCAGCATATCCGCTCCAATTAATGTTCCGAAAAACGAAATGGTGTTTCACACCCTCAGCTGCGCAAATATTACCTCTTGTAGAAAGGCTGTGGACGTGACGTTCGTGAGCGCAATCCCGGTGCTCTCTGCACTTGTGGTCCGGAACGTCCTTCTTAAAGACGACGATGTAAGAGTTAGGAACAGTTGGATGTTCGGCCATTTTGCGGGTTGGTTTAAATGATTGCGTGAGATTTTAAACTGGGTGTTTGATGTTGAGGAGTGGATAAGATGGTTTTTGTTTTGCTATGGGATGAAGAGAAGAAAATAGCGAAGAAGCAGAAAGTGGTACTCTTTTATAGAAGTGAAGAAGCTGAAGGAAAAGAAGGAAACAAAAACTTCAAGGCTTAGTAATCCCACAGCCCTGAGCGAAAAAACAGGATCAAGGAAAAAAAGAAAAAAAAAAAAAGGACAAGAAAATACTGATAAAGGAACAAAAAGAAGTGATGAATTGCATTTGCAATCAGTTAACCCTATCACAATTTTTGTATCCTGTCATTCAGAGTTTCGGAAGGAGATCGCGAGGGAATACGCAGCTGCGAGGCGCGCTAAGGATCTCCGATATTGCTTTTTCAATTTCCTTGATATTTTGAGATTTTTGGTGAACCCAACGCGATGGTACTGCAGTTTCCACGAGGCATCATTTATTTGTTGGTGCCGGAGCAGGGAAGTCGTGCGAAGTAAATTGTGGGGTATTACCTGGAAATATCTATTATCAAGCAAAGGCTAATTAAAAGCTCAACTTCCTGGCTCTTCAATTACAGTAGCTGTTGTAAATGAGTAAAGACGCAAAAGATTTAGAATTGAGAAGCAACCTTTTATCCAAATCAGAGATCTATCACCACCGCCATTGTCTGCAATGTTTGCACGCACTGATGATCAAATCAATGTTACAGCAAAACTCCAGATTTGTGATCCTCCGGAGGCCATTATATCTGCCTGGTAGATTCAACATTAACGAGCAAATTTCTAGCTCAAAGTCATTCAAATTTGTTGTTATTTTCCTTTAATTTTGGAAATTTTCGAAAAACGGGTCGGTGTTGTGGATCGGTTTTGGTGTCCTATACCATACATAACTAGATCACACGCAGCTTCCCCTGCGACGCCGATTTACTTGGTAAATCTCCTTACCCACTTCGTCTTCCTCCCCACGCGTTACAGCACCTAGCATCAATTATTTTTATTATCTTTTTCTTTTTCTTTTTCTTTTTTATTTTTCTTTTTTATTTTTCTTTTTTCTTTTTTCTTTTTTTTTTGCCTTTTTTTCGCCTTATTCCGGGTGCTTGGGAGTTGTGCCGAACGATAATTGTATATTGTTTAATCAACGGAATCAGTCTTCGTGGAATACCCTTGGTAGCCGGGTGAATACTTCGGGTTTGGAGAGCTTGGTGTAGCAGTTTTCATGCACCTCTGGGATGTTTTTCCGCCAACTTTTACATTTACTTTTCTATGACCTATTGGATGTCGGCCGTGAGAGGACTATACCCCAGCTGTTCGATGTAATTCTGCTCTCCAAGATGAATTTAAACTTGAAGTGATCCATACCTAGCGCACATGTATGTTATTCTCTAACTCTGATCATAATTGTCAATGTTTATGTTTATTGGATATTAATATGATTAGTCATGAGGCCATACGCATGCAAGGCCAAATCTAACTTGAGTCGACAGCGCACCACTGAAAAAGTTGTTTTCGTACAGTTTTAAAAAGTCCATACACGTACTCAGAAAGAAAGGCAGTGCATGATGAGCATACACGATTAAGTTCTTTTCGATCAGGCAAAATTACTTGATATCAAAGATATAGGGAGTCAATGTATTATGCAACTTTCAAAAAAACCACCCAAGTCTAAAACGAATCAATTAAATCGTTACCTTACACATATCGCGATCGCCATTCCCCATGCTATGTATCGCCCATTCCTTCCTACCAACTTGCGATCATTTGAACGAGTGCTAAAACCTCGATTTCACCCCTAACCCTGAAATTATGTATATGATGTGACACCTAAACCCAGTGACCCCTTAGCCGTAGTGAGGGGGGGGTTAGTGAGGGGGGGTTATGAGGGGGGGTCAGTAAACTCGGTTGAGGGGGGTTAGTGACCCCCCCCTGTAACCCTAAAATAGAATAAACACGTGACTTCTGAGACATATTTGCCAGCAACATATGCATATACGAATAGATATTGTAGAAATTCAAACTAATTTTTATCTTTACCATCAAACTCTCTCACCTATTCTTGAGTATCAATAATCTACTGCAACTCATAGCCTCCAGCAACCCCAATCATGTCCACCAAAGGTGAAGAATGGAATTATTTCTTCCGGTCAGATACGAAGGTTAATCAACGGTATTATAAAGTATGGTGCCGAGGTTGTGTCTCTTATGGGAGAGAAAAGATTATCGCCCAAAAGCATGAGCTATTTGGAGGAAACATCACAGCTGAGAAAGGAAGAGAATTACATCTTGAAGGTATTTATCCAATAAAATAAAAGATTGTTCCTGAAATTAATATTTTTTGAGCTCTATCGCATGTAGAGGGGTTTCAAAGTGATAAGCAAACAATGCTAAATCATGTTTTGTTACGATGCAAGCATTCCTCTGCCTTAGTTAAAAACCATTGCCATTTACTACGGTACGGATACAACAGAGAGCCGTCATTCAGTGATGCCGACCAGGTACTTTCAGATAATACCCGACTGGAAAACTCAACATCGCTTTCCCTCACGAACGCAAGCCTACCGCGAATACAGGCCAAGAAACAACTTACTGGCACTAGTGGGACGAAACGGCCAAGTTCTACACCTCAACTAGGACCCCCAACCACAACACAAAAAAAAGGTAAAATGTCATGCAAGGACTGCGGGTGCCATGGAGGGCAGCAACATTTTATTTCGGTTCCAGCAAATTTTAAGCCTTTTACCGAAGCGGAAACCGAAGCATTTCACCTCCAAGCCGCTCGTGCCATTTATTCTGCAAATATCTCTGAGAGAGGTATTGAGGACCCAGAACTCATTAAATTAATCAAGTTAGCAAATCCTATGGCACCTATTCCAAGTAGAAGGCAAGTTGGTGGACGTTTATTGCATGCTCTTGTCAATGAGGCAGAATCTAATTCTGCAAACCTTGTGAATGGCAAAATGGTAACTTTATGTGTTGACGGGTGGGAAAATATCAAA
>JABYPW010001726.1:0-14019 GCA_016880775.1 Phymatotrichopsis omnivora
ACAAAAAAAAAAAAAAAAAAAAAAAAAAAAAAAAAAAAAAAAAAAAAAAAAAAAGATTACTCACGCATCGTAGTTACCACCATAATACATCAACTTTCTCTGCCTCATATCAATCATATTTGTGCAAACACCGTTCAAAAAGTCCATCGAATGCGAAACCAACACAAGGGTGCGGTCCCATTTCTTCAGGTACTCCTCAAGCCACACACACGCCTCCAAATCCAAATGGGCAGTAGGGTCGTCAAGGAGCAACAGCGAGGGCCTGACGAAAAGCGCCTTGGCCAAAGCAACACGCATACGCCAACCTCCGGACATATCCTTGGTATGTTTCTTCATGGTGGTAGGGTTGAAACCCAGACCAGTGAGAATAAGGGAAGCACGGGTAGCAAAGGTGGAGGGATCCATGCCGTCGATACGCTATAAATTAATAATATCAGCAAACCGGCCATATGAATCACGAAGGCATCGGATGAATCCGCATCATTGGCTACCATCGAATATGTTGGTGGGTATACACAATGGAAAGTTTTTTGAAGCCCCATTTTGGGTATCACGAAGAAAGGAATTTTTCCTCACCTCATACAGGTCTTCCAAAATCGGGCTGTCGTGTCCCTCATTTTCCAAAACCTCTTCAGCCAACGTTTCCAACCTCTTCAATTCATTCTCGGCCTGCTTGATGACGTATTCGAGCGCCCCCAGAGAAGTGGCCTCGGCAGGTTCGTTCAACAGATAGATATCAATGTGTTCTGGGATGGGAAATTCTCTCTTAGCGATCGACTTCAAAATGGTGGACTTTCCGCAACCGTTCTCTCCCAGTAATCCATAGCGACGTCCAAAGTTCAATTCGAGGGTCGAGTCCTGAATAAGGACTTTTCCGTGGAACACCAACGACACCGCGGTGACCTTGGTGTCCTTGCTGGATTCGAGCGAAGCGAGAACACCAGTAGTAACACGGTCGGACAGTCCATGCTCGTCCTCCTGCAGGGCGAGTTTCTCAAGTTTGGCCAAATCCTTCTCATCGGTTCCTTCCCTGGGTTCATCTCCATTGACGGACGAGGCCTTCGAAGTGGCCTTGGAGCCTGCCTTAGAGCCTGCCTTGGAAGAGCTTGGAGTGGCGAGCTTCGAGGCAGCTGTCTTTTTGGGCTTTGGGTCGTCACCAGCAGCAGCACGCTTCGCAGCGCGTTCAGCTTCACGCTTGGCCTTGGATGCAGACACCATCTTGATGGGTAAATTAAATTCCCTTTGATGAAGAGCTGGTTTTCTGAGAGTACGAGGGTAAAAAAGGGTCGAAGGTGCTGAAACTTTTTCTACCTAGCAGAGAGCAAGGGAAACTAACTGGATCGGTTGCCGAGCCCAGAAAAAAAAAAAAAAAAAAAAAAAAAAAAAAAAAAAGTGAAAAGAATAAGGGAAAATCAGTCTAAGATAGAACAAGCAAAAGCAAGAACGGAGCAGAGATAAGACAGCGGGACTCTTCTAGAAAAAATATATAACAGATCCCCTCGACGAGCGTTGCGGACTTCTCTAAGCAGTGACAGCCGTGCAAAATGCGTGGACAGAACAGAGAAATGGAATGGAAGCAGAAGAAAAGAGGAGAAAAGGAAAAAAATGGAGAAGAGGAGCTCTTTGTCTATTCCAGATTTCCAATGCCACCAGAGGGTGAAGAAATTAGTAAGGAGGAAAGGGAAGGGGAGAGGGCGTATTAGAGGCAGAGGCAGTAACCTAGAGAGCGAGTGGCGGGGCTGGCGTTACGAACGAGGCGGGGTGATAAGGTTTTTTGGCACTTAGGGCTCACGTCCTTTGACGCCTCTGAGTTGGCAACTCCAACTCGTTGACTGCTTACAAAGGCAGGGTAACCTCCCCTCCCTCGCATCCGCTACCCTGTGTTGGTATGTAAGAGCCGATCGCTGTGCCGTGACATCATGTGCACTTCTGTTGACTCTGATCAATTCCCTCGAACATCGTATGTACTATGTATGTACTACTAGTACATGTATGTAGTCTTGACTCTTTGCGGAGTGCATATGAGTAATAGTGATAGTGAGTAACAGTGAGTGATGATGGGTGATGGTGATTGATGCACCGATAAGCATATCACGCAGCTGCAAAGGTATATATATTCACATTCAGCGGCTCCAGGAAATTGGCTCTCGAAATCGCAGACACGGAATTCTGCCGACTCCTGTCACACGAGTGATGATCCATGATGCGCTGGCTGTTCAAACCGAAATTCGCAGGCAGTAACTACGGAAGGAATTGCTAGGTGAATTCATAGTTGCGAAGAATAGCAAAGATCCCACTCTCGACTTGTCACTTTGCTGAGATCCTACGTATACATGCTCTGGATAAAAATCTCCCTTCGCCAGCCGAACACACGTCATGCTGCACATAAGGAGATCGATTTCTGCTGCAGCACGTTTACATGACGTTTGTGTCTATTTTCCCGCCCTTGCAGAATAGTCGCACTTGTGCCGTTTTACTTTGCACCTCACGCACTTTTTTTCCCTTTCGGGTAGCAAAACCGGAAGTTTAATTCAAGTCTGCCAGCGCTCTCACGAGTACCTTTGGCTTGCTATAAATCCAGTGGGTCTGCCCCCCTTCTCCATCCTTTTTCCATACCTCTTTTTTTATCCAGCGTGATCCATTTGAGTGTGCTGACATACCTGAATCGTCGTTGCTCCTTTTCCTATTCACAGAGCCTCCTGCTACTGGAGTGCCGTGTCGCAACAGGGCGTGTAGGCTAATATTCATACCCTCTACAGGCAAGAATTTTTATTAATGGTTTCATTCGTTTGTTACTCCACGCAATCTTACAATCTTTTATCGCAAGCCATATCGCCTCCCAAATTACAAATTCCCAAAATCAACTCCTTCCGAGATCCATTAAAAGAAAAGGAAAAGAAAAAAGAAAAAGAAAAAAAAAAAGCCTTAAAATCAGAAAACGCCATCTAACAATACCAACTCCTGCTCTCCTTAAACGGATTGAAAAGGGAAAGAGGGGGGTGGGGACAAATAACAAAAAGAAAAAAAAAAACCATTTTTACCGCTAAATACCGCTAAATAAACAACCAATCTACCCCAGACCTCTCCAACCTTTCCCTCCAATTTTCCCTCCCTCGACCCTCATCCTCATCCCTCCACATGCCTTCCAGCACTTTACCCGCATTCCTAATATTAAATTGCGGCAGCACCCCCCACACAATTTTCAGCTGCCCTCTAACAAAGTCCCTTTGTTCCGGTGTCTCCGCTCCCGTCCCCGCCAAAAAGATCGGCCACACAGCGCCTTTATACAGATTGGATCCCGGGGGGAGATGCGATAGGTGAAAGATCAATTCCGATGTAAGAGTTTGCGATAGCGATGGAGGGGAGGGATACAGGTCTGGTGTCGATGGCTCGAAAGAAGAGGGTGAAGGAAAGAGGGTTTGGAGAGCGAAGAGAGTTGTGGCGGATTTGTATGCGGAAACGTGATGAAATAGTTCGCATTCGCTGATGTCATGAACAAGAGCATATAGCTTCTTTCTTGAGGTGGTCCATGCCTTTGGATCGAAGCTGTTGATACGCGCCAGTAACACATCCCTTGCGATTGTGAGATCGTCGTTTTCTGCCGGTAAGGGTCGTACCGATTCTTCGTTTGTGTCAGCGGGCGATGGATAGGAATTGATAACATTCAGATTTTGGGAATCGGAGAAGTGCGGTGGTGATGATGAGGAGGAGGGGGAAGCTGAGGCAGTATCACGCATTTTTCGATGGAGGATGGTGATAGAAAGAATGATTTGGAGGATCTCTGCTGGACATCCAAGGAAAGAGTAGTTTTCGCCCTCTTCGAGCACATCAAAAATATCCTCGAAGGAGCCGTCCCAGGGCGGAATGGACGCGGAGGAGGAGGATAGTGTTCGTCCAATTATGTCGACTCTGCAGATCCCTCGTTAGCTCCATCGACTCAACAAAACAATTCCTCCAGCAAACATGATAATCGAGAGAAACAAGACGAGAGATTGTGTATAACTCACAAAGCAACGTGATTCATCAGCACCGAAAACAGTTGCGAAATTCCGCTCTTCGCCATTCGCAAACCACCCCTCAACTGTATCAGACTCCTCGCCCCCGTTAGATGAATCTTCCACGTATCCATCCCCGAATCCAGCGCTTCAAAGAATACAAATAGCATCACCGCCGCCAGCGCGGGCTCCGTCATCTCTTTAAATCTCTGTATCTGATGATGTTGTTGCAGATCGTTATATAGGTGCTTAAATGCCCTTCCTTTATACATGAGCACTTGGGTCTCCATCGTCCCATAATTATTTTCATGGTGACGGGCGGCGACAGCCAGAAGGGCATTCAGTAAAGCGGGATGATCTGCAGCAATGGGAAGAAGATTTAGATAGGGATTGGAATTGGGGCGTTCGAAGAGAATGAAGTCGCGGCAAACCCGCTGAGCGACTAGTGAGTTGGTCATAGCTATTAGCGTGAGTTTGCATTAATCGAAGAGGGTGGAAGGCTTACAGTATTGTATAAGGAGCTGGCTTTTTGGATCGAGATTCTGGATCAAGGGTGGATTGAACGAGACGAGAGTCGATTCCGTCGGCAACCGGTTCGTGACTACCTCTTCAATGACGTCCTCCGAACCCTGCTCACCGTTGCCGACGGCAGGGACGGCCTTGTCGGTAATGGCGGCTACGGCATTGTCCGGTAGCTCGCAAGCTCCCTCACATGTCTCCGCAGCTGCCGCTGTACCAACGGTGTCCCCCGCAGAGCCCGGACGAGACTTTGTGTGCCCCGTAGCTAACTTCGAAGCACCGACAACACGCCCACAGGCAATACTTTTAGGCGCCACTGCTGCCGTCACTGTCTGCTGTGCAGCCTGTACTCGTGCACCTTTCCCGGCAACTGCGGCATTTGCATTGGCGTTACTACTTGCGGCCACCCCATCCGCCCGAGCGACATCCGGCTCTGACTTCGAAGTCGCAGCAAACACCTGCGGGAATGTCTTCCCCATCATCTTCCCCCTGCTGGCAACTCCCTTGTTCCACACCAAGGGCTTCTTGTATCCCAAACATTCCAATCCTGTTCTTATACATTTTGAGCAGCTCGGAAGAGCTTTATCGCATCTGACCCGTCGCCGCCGACAGGTGTAGCAGTCCACCGTTGCGCAGGACATGGTTAGTATGTATCCGTTCACCTGTCGATCGGGGCAGAATTAAATGCAACTAAATAAAAAAAAATAAAAAAAAAAAAAGGGAAGGAGGGGGGTGGCAATTTTTTCTGTGTGGTGTGCGCCCTGCTTGCTGATAAGGATGGAACCTCGCTCCCCTTGGTTGCTGTTCTCGGGGGATGTGAGCGTGCCCGGGGAATTGATTGGGGTGCGGGGGGGTTTGGAGAAAATTTCGATGTGTTGGAGGTATGTATAATACTTACGGTGTAGAAACTACATGTGGGCAGCTCACGGAGGAAGGGGAAAGAGACTGGAATGCGCAAGACGCATGGGGCTCTGCGAAGTCTCAGAAGCTGGCTGTTGAGCAACTCCTCGGAAGGGCATCTAAAGGATTCAGTCTTTTGGTAAGTCAGACTGTCGTATCATAAAGCTTTTCAGCACTCCGCACTCGGAATTCCGCGTAACGAACTACCTGGCGTTAGTCAGCAGCCATTGATTGGGCTGTTGAGGTTAGCCTCTCCTCTTGGCTGCCTTTTTAAGGCTAGTTTTCCGTCAGATTTGTAAAAAAAAAAAAAAAAAAAAAATTCAACATTCCTATCTTATGGCTGCTAACGTCTATGTAATAACGAGTCGAGAGTGGTAGAGACCATTACACTAAACGAGTCGCGCTGTTCAGTTGCGGCGAGTCCGAGGAAGCGATCCAGCATCGCGGGTAAAAGCAGTGACGGCCATTGGCAGCGACCCGTCGATGTTTCTCCATACATAATAAGCGTATGACTACGGACAACGGCCTCGGCCCGGGAATGAGTAAAACACAAAAGTCGATGCTCTGTTTACATGCATAGAGTACTCCACATGTACTAGTACTTCTCGATCGCATGGACCCTGCGCTTATCCACCTTCATGATAATTTTCCGTCGACGTCCCGAACAGGGCTGACCAGTGATAGTCTACAGATAACCTGCCGAACTTTATATCTATTTTTTTTTTTTTTTTTTTTTTTTTTGGCCCCTGCCTCTCTTACTTTCTTCCTCCTGAAAAAGGCTGCTCGGTTGATTCCGAGACAGTCTTAAATATCGAACGTTGAGGGTAGCGGCGTGGACTTGCCCTGTCTTTGTCTGTAATTCGCACTTCTCGAGTAAACTTCTGTTTTCAGACAATACTGTGATTGTGCCGGCAGCCGTCATTGCCATAGCGGAGAGCATTGCTGGGTTGTTTGACGGATTCGAATATATATACCCTCGAATCAATATGGCTCTCGTGCCTTCCTTTCTCTCCCTTTCTCATTTTTATATCCATCTTGACTATTCAATATTTCTATATAATATCCCCATATCTACTTTGATCCTCCTCTTGTCCGTCTTCTTAATTCAAAGCGGATTCTTCCATTCACGTTCCATACACCTAATCAATGTTTCCGCCCTTACCTCGCCACCCCAACACCCTCCCCGCCTCCCAACCACCGGACCACTTCACCAATGCTCAAGACACCATAACACATGTGCACCCCACCTCTCGAGAAACTCAGTCCCTCGCTGATCTCTATCAAACCCTCAGCACCCGCTCCGAAACTCCGCCAGGATTCGAGTCATCCCCGCATGACTCCGATCCGGAAAAGGGCTATGCTTCGAGCATTTCCTCGGCACATGAGGAATTCAATGAGTTCCTTAAAGAAGATAATAAACTGCGTGAGCTAAATGGTCTTCCAATCCGTAGGCTTGCAGTAACCTTTAAGGATGTGACTACCTGGGGTGTAAGCGGAACTGCTACAGCAGTCAAGACCTTTCCGACCACGTTGGGAAGGACTTTGGTTGGGAGGGATGTCTATGAGTGGACTATCAAGAAATGGTTCCGGAAGCCGTCAATGGAGGGAGCGAGACCGTTGATTCAAGGGATTTCTGGAGCTGTGAGGGATGGCGAGATGATGATGTATAATTTTCCCTTTATATCTCCCATATACTAAAACAAAATACGTATTGCCCTCATTTATATAGTCGCAATGATATTAAAGTAACATATTAACATAACCCAGAGTCTTGGGCCGGCCCGGCTCCGGCTGCTCCACATTCTTAAAAACGATAACCAGCAACCACGATGAATACCTTTCCGTCACCGGCACCATTGACTACTCAGGTCTTTCACCATCAGATATAAAAAAGCATTACCGGGGCGACGTAACATATCTCCCGGAAGAAGATGTTCACTTCCCAACAATGACGGTCCGGCAAACACTAGAATTTGCATTTAACCTTAAGACGCCCAAACGATTTTCTCACTTAGTTCCTCGGTATATCGATATACTTGCGCGAGTGTTCGGGATTTCTCATGTTATGGGTACACTAGTAGGGAACGAGCACATCCGGGGAATATCCGGTGGAGAACGCAAGCGGGTATACTTACCCGCATTTCATACATATACATATTGCTTCTGACGCATTAAACTTACTTGCTCATATGTCCCAAGGTATCCATAATTGAGACCCTCGCTACCTCTGGAGTAGTCCTCTCCTGGGACGGTTCTACTCGCGGCCTCGACGCGGCCGCAACCCTCGACTATGCCCGATCCCTCCGACTCTTGACCGACGTCGCCCGAAAGGCAACAATAGTCTCACTATACCAAGTATCCGAAGAAGTCTGGGATCTAATGGACAAAGTGTTACTTCTCGACGAGGGAAGAATGATATTTTCCGGCCCCATTTCGGCCGCGAAACAATATTTCATTGATTTGGGATATGAGTGTTCGCCGAGACGAACCACCGCAGACTTTTTAACGAGCATTACGTCCCCCATAGAACGGCGGTTCCGGAAAGGATTTGAGAAGAAAGCACCGCGGGGAGCGGTGGAGTTGGAGAGGGCTTTTAGGGAAAGTTTATGGTACGAGAAGCTCATGTCGGAGATAGCGAACGCGGATGACGCCGACGAAACCCCGCAATCTCCAGTCTCGGCACAAAACGTTCTTGAGGAATTTCAAAATACGACACGGGCCCAAAAATCTCGATATGTGCCGGCGCATTCTCCGTATACGGTTTCCTTCCTGCACCAGGTTTCTATTTGCTTCCGCCGTCAATTGTGGCAGATAAAGGGGAATATTTCGGCGTTTTACATCCGGCTTATCACTACCGTGATAAACGCCTTTTTAATCGGCTCTTTATTCTATGCTCTTCCCGCCACAAGCGAAGGCGCATTTTCTCGTGGGGGGTTGTTATTTTATTCTGCGGTATTTTTGGGATGGATACAGATGGCGGAATTGGAGGATGCGTTTGCGGGGAGAGACATCATCTCCCGGCAAAAGAACTGGGCATTTTGTCGGCCTTCTGCCGTGGCGGTTGCGAGGGTAATCGTGGATTTGGGTACCATCTTTGTGATGTCTGTGCTGTTCTGTGGGATTGTATATTTCCTTTCTGGGTTGAGGCGTTCGGTGGGTTTCCCTTCTCCTTTTGGCTTTCCGAGTGTATTGTGATATTGGGGTAGCTAACAAGGAAGTGAGAGATAGCCGGACGCGTTTTTTACGTTTTTCGCGTTTATTTATGTCATTACGCTGGAACTTACGGCGCTGTATCGGTTGTTTGCGGCTATGTCACCGAACTATGAGGTTGCCGTTAGGTATTGTGGGTTTGCGCTACTGGTGTACATTGTTTATGGGGGATATGTGTTGCCCGTTAGCTATATGATTTCCGCGGTTCCGTGGTTCGGCTGGCTTGCTGTAATACCCTCCTTCCTTGCTTTTTTTCTGCAGTTTATTAATTCGGAATAGTATGTCAACCCGATATGGTACGCCTTCGATGCACTAATGGCCACGGAATTCCATAATCTTCAATTGCAATGTTCCCCAGCAGACATAACCCCCTACGGAAGTTCCTACACGGATAGCAACTACCAAAGTTGTGCGCTTGCAGGAAGCGTTCCTGGGGGATTGGTGGTTAGCGGGGATGCGTATGTGCAGGCGAGCTTCGGATTCTATTACGATGACGTATGGAGGAATTTCGGGATCTGTATGCTGTTTATGGTTCTGTTTACATTTCTTTCTGGGTGGGCGACGGAGGTATTTTCGTGGGGATCTGATGGAAGGTCGGGAGTGCAGTTTAAGAAGCCTCTCTTTAGTAATGTCAAAAGTGGTGGAGAGAAGAGTAAGGATGAGGAAGAAAAGGCTGTGGAAGTTGCTCCGGAGGTGGGACAGAATATGGATATGGGAGAAGGTGGGAGCAGTGGCTGTAGAAAGATTGCTGCCAGCGAGTCTACATTCACTTGGACCGAACTCTGCTACGACATCCCAGCCCCTGACAACTCCACAAAGCGCCTCTTGAACAAGGTCGAAGGCATATGTGCCCCCGGTGAAATGACCGCGCTAATTGGTTCTTCGGGAGCCGGTAAAACTACACTTCTCACGATATTATCCCAACGTCAGAAACTCGGAGTCGTAACGGGAGAAATGTTAGTAGACGGATCCTCCCTTAGTACTGATTTCCAACGCAACGCGGGCTTCTGCGAGCAAATGGACGTCCACGACGAAACCGCAACTATCCGAGAAGCATTTGAGTTTTCCGCATTATTACGGCAAGACCGGAGAATTCCGAGGGAAGAGAAATTGAAGTATGTTGATATAATTGTGGAGTTACTTGGACTGGAGGAATTGCAGGATGCTATGATTGGAAGCTTGGGGCTGGAGCAGAAGAAACGGACTACCATTGGGGTGGAGTTGTGTGCGAAGCCCAAGTTGTTGCTGTTTTTGGATGAGCCTACTAGTGTGAGTGATTCCTCGTGATTCCGCTCTTTTTATTGGATATTGATTGGGTGTGGAATAGGGATTGGATAGTCAAGGCGCATATAATATTGTCAGGTTACTGCGGAGACTCTGCGACAATGGCCAAGCGATCGTCTGCACAATCCACCAAGCTAGTCAGCAAATCATCGAATTGGTATGCCCCGATAACCCGCACCGTTTCCAAAACCGAGTGAGTTGACATGAACCAGTTTGACAATGTTCTCGCATTAAATCCCGGCGGCAATACGTTCTACTGTGGGCCGGTAGGGCCCGAAGGGACCGCAATCCTTGACTATTTCACCGCCAAAGGAGTCCCCGCCTGTCCCGGAAAAAACGTTGCCGACTTCCTAATCAAGGTCGGCAAAGGCCTCTCCAAATCCACCTCCGGCAGCTCAGACTGGAACCAAATCTGGCGCACCTCCCCGCAACGCCAAACCCTCCTATCCCGAATCGACCAAGCCCGCCAGACCACCTCAGCCGCATCACCCACGGCCGAATCTCCAAAGCTAACGGAGTTCGCGGCGTCGACATGGACGCAGACCGTGCTACTCACGAAACGGATTTCGTTGCAGTACTGGAGGACCCCGGAATACCCGTATTCGCGGCTCTACGCTGCGTTCCTGCATGCGCTGCTAAACGGGTTTACGTTCTTCCAGCTCGGGAATTCGTTGACGGATCTTCAAGCGCGGGCGTTTTCGGCGTTTCTGGCGCTAATGTTGATTCCGGAGGTCGTGAATGCTACGGCGCTGAGGTTCATCGGGAATAAACAACTGTGGGAAACTCGTGAGTATCCCAGCAGGATATATGGAAGCGTCGCGTTCGTCACTTCGCAGATTGTCGCCGAGCTGCCGTACGCTCTGCTGAGTGCGGTCGTGTATTGGTGCTTGTTTTACTGGCCGGTGGGGTTTTCGGAGCAGCAGGCGGGGTTCGGGTTTGCCGTTGTGTTAGCGTTTTGGGTTTATGCGGTGGGATGGGGGCAGTGGATTGCGGCTTTGTGGTATGCCTCTTCCTCCCTCCTCCCTCTTTTTCCATTTCCTTCTCTATCCCCACTCTTTTATTTTTTGCAGGAACTAACGACCGGATGTAGCCCGGATTATACCCTCGCAGCAAACGTAATTCCCCTCTTCTTAATCCTCTGCGAAACCTTCAACGGCATCCTCCGCCCTTACTCCCAGATCACACCGTTCTGGCGGTACACAATGTACCAGATCAACCCTTTCACGTACTTTATCGGCTCCATCCTCACCTCGACAATGTCCTCCCAACCCGTCACTTGCTCCGCGTCCGAACTCGGAACTTTTTATTCCCCTGTTAACACCACCTGCGGGGACTTTGCTGCGCGGTGGCTGAACGAGAAGCGGAGAGGGTATGTCGTCAATCCGGACGAGGGCGGGGAATGTAAGTATTGCAAGTTTGGCGTTGCGGACGAGTACTTGGCCACGGTCAATTTGAGGGGTGGTGGGGGCCGTTATTTGGGGGTGTTTTTGGCCTTTGTGGTTGCGAATTGGTGCCTGGTTTATGGACTTGTGGCCGTGGGGCGGTGGTGGAAGAGGAGGCGGTGAGGTTGAAGGGCATGTGGATGAGGTGGTTTAATGATTGCGTTTTTTTTTTTTTGTTTTTTGTTTTTTTTGGAGAGAGAGAGAGAGGTAGGAGGAAGATGGGAGTGGAGCTAATGTTGAAGGGAGGGATAGATTTTTAGGGCGCTCCAGACAGCGTATATCAAGTTGGTTTGCAACCCGTTCTATGATAATGATGAATCGAAGACTATCACAAGTAAGAAGTTTATTGCGGAGGTTAGGAGGATCGGAGAAACATGGAGGCCGGGAGTGGCATTGTAGGGGGAGTGTCGGGGGTAGGAAAGTTTGTTCTGCATTTTTAATGTTTGTTTTAGCTGGTTTAATAGATGCTTGAAACGTTTTTTTTGAGATGAGCGGTTTTGCGGGGTTGGTTGATAGGTGGAAAGAACCGAGAGCTTTTGATTACCGCATTTCAGCACTTGATGAAGCGTAACTATGGTAGACTCAAACTGAGATCTATTTTCAACATTATTCACGAATACTGTCGGTCCTGTAGACGACACGATTACCGACTGGCCCCTTTGGGCTGCCATCGGGAACATACTGATCCTACCTTTTCCAAAAAATGAGCTCAACCTTGCTCTAAATGAATGAACCGCGAACATTGTCGCTACCTGAATTGATAGAATAGCTCTACGTATTTCTTCGGCATATTCGTTAAGTGCAGTGACTGGAAGAGAAAGGATGGCGGAGAGCGGGGGTCTCTGGGTGAATGCGAAATAAATTTTCCTACTCACCATTCTTTTGCCTCTGGCTGTTTCTCCCATCTTCTATACTTATCAAAACTTCCCTCAACCCCAATTCCTTGTCTTCCCTCTTAATATATAATGCTTACGAAAGTATACTAGCTTGCTATTTCGATATATATATATAAAGAAAAAAGCAGAAAGAAAAAAAAAAGAATGGAAGGGAAGGGAAGGGAAAGGAAGGGAAGGGAGAAATAAAACCTTTTGTTTATGAGTTGTAAGTGATTCTTTGCGACATTTCCTTTCTCAGGAGCCTGTGGCGTATTTTTTTCATTAAACAGGGTTGTGAATATACTAAAATTCCTCCAAAAGTTTTTAAATTCAGTATCCCACTCATTCCCGTCATTTTATTGTGTACCCAGTGAATGTTAAGAGCAAACCAATTTTAATTTTAATTTTAATTTTTTTTTTTCAATAATCCTGGGAAGTGGTTAAGGTGCTGTGCCCAGAGAATTCGAGTCTTAAATCTGCAGTTTGAAAGATCGCTATTTCCAATCTTGTCCTTCTCATCTCATGAATTCCCTTTTTCCCCGGTTGCCAGAATATAAACGAGTGAGATTCCATGACCAAATCAATTCCCCTGTCATATCTATTCTAGAACAGTCTTTGCCGAACTTTTTGGATCGCGTACTTATGCAGGCAAACCAAGCTTGGAGACCTGAAGATGCCTGACCAGCAACAACTATCGGAATCTGGAGGGTTAGAGAAATACTCGTTTTTTCAAGTAAACCAACTACTGCGAATCTTCGGTACAATATACAGCTCTCCGGCATGACTGATTCAGAAAAGTGGCGGAATGTGAGGTGGTGAGGTGGTATTTGGTCGTCTTGATTCATTTTTCATACACTTCCATCCACTGTTTTGAAATCGAGTCAAAGATTCAAACTGACCACATTATTTGGCCAGTACGAACTTCCGTGCACATAAATACTTCTTTTGTGCCATAGGCATTTAAATCAACGCTACTGAATGTCATCGGTATCCACCAGCTTCTCCACACTATAGCAAACCTGATTACATTCCCATCCAAAAGTCACCATATCCATCAGTTTCTCCACACTATAACAAACCTGATTACATTCCCATCCAAAAATCACCATCATGCCCCGCACAACCAAACACACCTTCAACCACTACCCGTCTATCACTTTCCACAACAGCCAAATCAGCGCCGTGCCCCGGCCCATGTCCCCCACCGAGCTCTCCTCCTACCATGCGCACTTCCTCGCTTGTCTCGACCCACTGCTAAAGCACCTCGAAAAGCCACGCCACGTTAACGCCATCCTCAATGCTTTCTCTCCCCCTTATTTTTCGCCCAATCTGGACCCATGGAACATCGTAGACAATATAGCTTCACTATTCCCGGAATTAATATTTGCGCAGCTGGAAAAAACCATAAACGCGACTCGGGGAACAGACGAAAGCATGGTGAGAAGGAATAAGTGGATACGGAAGAGGCTAATGAAGGATTTGGTGAAGGCCCGGGAAGGGATAAAGCAGATGAGAGAGGCCGTGATTGCGAAAGTAGTGGAGAGCGAAGAGATGGAGAGGGACACGAGGTTGTTGGTGCTAGAACATTTGCTGCAGATGGTGGGGGAGGAGAGGTGCGGGAAGAGTTTGAGGACTCTGGTTAAGATGCTGGGTTAAGTTTGTGCGAGGCTAACGGAATATGCAGGGATGATGGATTTTTGGTAAGAAATGGTGTATTTACTAATTGCTACTTAGCTGCAGGCAAGTGGTACTTACGGATGAAATCAGAGAGCAGTAAATAAAAATGTATGAGAG
>JABYPW010001727.1:0-14008 GCA_016880775.1 Phymatotrichopsis omnivora
GACACAATCGACAAAATTGCCAAGCACCACGAGCTCTATTTTTTTTTCCTCTTTCCTCCTGCAGTCATTATTTTTGTGTTCGTTTTATGTTTATTTTGAATGCATGTAATTAAATCGAGCTGGAATGCGTTAGTTTTGTTTTGGAAAATATGCTGCATCTTTGACTCGATGCTTTTGGCTATTGGCTTAGCTTCCTGCAAGAAAGTGGTATTTTAGAAAGATATGCGCCAACCGACAGGCATAAAAGAGGTTTTCTCTAAGTAAATACATATATATATCTTTTCTTTCCAATGATATGTGAATAAATTGGAGCCAAGCGCAGCATCCCTGAGGGTTGAGATTCATACCCTTTCGCTAACTTGATTCGTAAACTGAACGGTTGACAATTCACCGACCCTGTCTGCCATCGCAGTTCTTCCTGCCTTTGCATAGCGTTGGAACTTATGGGATACATGTTTGCTGACAATGGTATCGTCGCATATGAGTGGCTGCTGTGCATAAACCGGAAATTTAGCTGCACAATTCATTTTGCTCCTGATGTTTCCACAGCTTCAGTTGATGCCTTGCGACACTGGCGAACCTAAGGCAATGTCTTTAAGAGGCGCCGCCTCCCAAGCAACCCAACCACATGTCTTCTAGCAACTGTAACGCTTTTGTTTAGCTCCATCAACACTAAAGTTCAACTGTGGGACGTCCGCTTTTGTTGGTGTTGGAGATATGAGCGAGCGCGCATGGATGAAGCTCGAGTGCGACCCTATGATGTGGGATAAGTGGCTGAAAAAATAAGCGGGAATGCCGAGGAGGCGGGGAGGCTGTTTAAAATGTTTTTTCTTATTCTTTGTTACAATAACACAACGGCATACTCTTACATCCTTCCAGTGATATCTGAATATTCAACAGCGTGTTCCGGGGCTGACTGAAGCAAGACTAGAGAAGTCGCCGAAGTCCTGGATCTTTGAATCGCAGATGGCAGTTCCGCGCTCCTATACATAAACTTTTGGTGGTAATGGTTTTGTTCGTGACGATGTTTTGGGGTGCATTCACTAAGCCCAAGAGGGTGGAAAAAAGGGAGAAATGGTCAAGAAGCTGGTAAGTAAGAAAACACAAGCTCCATTTTGTACGTGAGAACAATTTTCAACTACCAGTCTTCGACAGTCATCAACGGGTATCTCATAGGCACCAATCTACATTTACCCACATTTCTGCTGCAAATGATGCCTATCCCAGCGCCGGAATCCAATTCCATCCAATGCCTACTAAAGAAACGAAAAAGAAAAAGGAAACATAAAATGGAACACGAAAAAAAAAATGCATAACTAGACCCGAAACAATCCTCAACTCACCCTCACCTTCTCTCTGGAGGATTCTACCCAAGCATGATATTCCCTCCTGCATCTCAGGCGTCTGCCATCGCCGCTGCCTCTTCCGCCACCCGCCATTCCAACTCGGCCTCTACGGCATCCCCCCAGCAAACCCACCAATGCACCAACTCCCTACACGCAAACGAGTCCTCCAGACTACAATGGCCCTTCCCCTGCTGCACCTCTCTTCCCAAAAACTCCTTCGCCAAATCCTTCAAGTTCCTTTTCCCCCCGGCTTTTCCTGTGAGTCCGCCGTTCGCAGGCTGTGTACGCCCAGGCCAGGGAAATTTAACACTATCCACAATGTTTCCGTGGATCCACCGCAAATCCTTTAGATCGTTGTCACCCCCGTGCACGATAACCAAAGTCTCCTGACCTACAAAACTCCACACCAACTGCAAGGCCGACTCCCGCCCATCCAGATATCTCCCGGTCTCCACGGCAACATCCATATCCCTTGCGGTCACTCCCGAGAAGCGTGAGCGGTAACTGAGGATGGGGATTCGTGGCCGAACAAGAGAATCGATGAGGACTTCGCCGGTGAAATAGTCGAGGAGGGTGATGCGGATGATCTCGTTTTCGCCGAAGGCCGAGAGACCCATTTCGCAGTCCAGGGCTACGGCAACACGCTTCGGCATTGAGAGGGACCATATTGTAGCGGTGGGTGGTGTCGTGTGGAATGTCCAGAGAGCGGTGAGCGCTCCAGGCGGGTATACGATCGGGGTGTGCGTATTGGAGGACGTACACCCTGCGGAACCGAGTGGTCTGGAGCAACATGTAAAGACGGGGACACGACGGGGAGGGGTGTTCTTGGGTTGCGAGATGTTCTGCGACTGTTAGCGGGAGGAAAAATTAGCAAGAAGGGGAGAAGAAGTGACCTTAGTGGTGACGATGCCGGGATGGTATTGGCACACGGGCCTGCGGCCTCTCCTGGGCTTCTCGGAAGCGGGAGGGTCTGAGCTTGAGGCAGTTTCGGAGGGCTCGGAATCGGCCGAGTTTGCTACGCAGGCTTGGCTGTCGTTGCTGGGTTTGCGGCGACTTCTGGGTCTCCTGCGCGAGGGGGTACTTGGCTCATCATTTGATGCTGTATGTGTGCGAAACCGATACAGTTATCATTAGCCACAGGTTTCTTGGAGTGTAGAAGGCCAAATTTCAGCCCCGTATGCTGAGATATCCACGAAGAAAGGAGTTTTGCCTGAACTTACCAACGTTATTTTCCCGCTCGTTCGGAACCCTAACTCCAACTTCGAATTCTTCTTTATAGTTCTTTTGAAGTTTTTCTACGTATCCCCAGCATCAAGATTAGCGTCTCTTTTTTCCACTTGCAATAACGGCTCCACAACTTCGCAATACCCACAATCACGTAAAATCCGTGGATTACATGAGGAAACTAGGACAACACACTTTTACAATGCTGACAACGTTGCTGTGCCAATATCTTCTCGGTACTGTACGGCTCCAATATATACCCGCTCTTTACCAGTGCCTCCTGGCCTGAAATCAGCGAGCGGAGCCGAAAGAGATAGTCGGGCGTGAACGGGATCGTCGACCAGGTTGCGCCTGCGGCGGTGACCGGAGGAAGTTGGTCCATTGCGAAGATTCCAGTTGTTGCTTCGTTGTGTGCTTTCTTTTTCGTGGGGCAATGGAATGGATGTCGGAGATGCCGCTCTCATATTGAGGGTGGAATGTCGAGGTGTTGAATGAACGCTGACGCGATCCATATGCCTGTACCTTCTTCGCAAGGCTTATGAATTCAATTTAGGCGGCAGTGGCGGAAGTCTGCGGCGCGAGTCGTGCCTACGCGTGACAGCGTTAGTTACACCACCAGTCGTTTACGGAACACCTTCATTGCCGCTGCCAACAGAGAGCCTACGATTGAGGATTCAGATCCAAAATTGTGGCCAGATCACAAGCTTGGCACTCTACTATGGAGCCAGAAGTTCTGTGCAAGCTGGTAGAGCTTCAAATCGCCTATTCCAACGTCGGAGATTGCTTCTACACCAACAGCGACTCCGTTTGCTGCGTCTTCGGTTGAAGCTCGAAAATTCGATAAATGTATCTCTGCGTCATGGGCGGCGGCGAATAACCACTCCATTTTTTAGGTGACAATGCGCCTTCGCTAACCATTCGGTGAATATGTGACACGGTGATGGTCTCGCGCTTGTTTTTTTTTTTTTTTTTTTTTTTTTTTTTTTTTTTTGTATATGGAAAGAAGTATCAATATCCTTAGCATAATATTTCTGTCTACAACCCTCTGTTGTTCTGCCTGCCTCTGCTTCATTTGCATATAAAAAGGTATGAAAATACTGGTATAAACAAAAATAGCAATACAGTAGAATAGCTAAGCCACTTCATCATTTCTCATTCTACCTGAAGAGCATGTTCACTTTTTGTGATTTTTTGGCACATTGCATTTTGGATTATCTATAGCCAACATGGAATAAGTATTTTTCTCCCTTGTATTTGAATCAATTTTGTTCATTTAGCATCTGAGAACTCAAGTGGGGACGCTCGCCGCTACAACCATATAAAACAATATATGTAACTACTGCATATGAATAGATAACAGAATACAACTGACAAACTAGGAATGATAGAAACACCAAAATACAATACATAAAGTTGTTTATTTCTTTACAAGAATTAAAGAAAAAAATAAGTAATAAATGGAAATAAAAAAATAATTATCTGTGCATTTTTTTATATCTATCCCAGTTTTTGTCCAATGTCCAAGTTACAAAATTATACTATAATCAATAAATTTTGATTAAAAAACTTGTGTGACAGCAATAAAAAGGCAATAATATTATGATTCAACTTTCTAGACTGTAATAACATATGTAATAGGTAATCTAGAAGGCATGCTTTATGTTTTACATATACTTATACAAAATTTATAGTAGTTGTTATATGGTATAGGGTTGTTAGTAGTGGTAGCAGTTTGTAGTTACATCTATTGTTTAGGTGTCAGGGTTTAGGAAGCTAGAGTAGGTTATTTCTAGGAATTAGAAAATGTATTCTTTTTTTTTTCTCCACTCTTTTTTTTGGCTACTGTTAGTCATACAACATCTTGAATAGTGATTATTTGTACTTTCATAAGCTGCCAAAGATCTTTATTTACTACTATCCTTCCCTTTATATATTACTAGTGATATCCTTTAAACACTATTTTAGCTATAGTAAATTCACATTTAGTAATAAGAAAATCTTCTGAGCTATACTTCTAGTTCTATGTCATAAACCTGAGATAGTACTCTTACTACTGGAGCTATATCATATGTATAGAAGTGTTGGAAATGTAGGGGAGTACATAGAAGTGCATAGAAGCTTATAGAACTACCTTATAAACCTTATCTTAGTAGAAGCACCACTCTGTCTATATATAAATAGGAGTGTACTCCCTAAATTCTTGTCCAGGCTCCTTTATACCTTTATACCACTCCCTAAATTCTATTAGTTCTCAGCTATTGTTATCTTTTACTTTGTAAAATATTATGATAATGTTGAGATATTCATAGTCCTCCTATCCCCCTCCTAACCCTATTATGCCTGAAATAAGGTAGTAAGTAGCCTCTCTCTATGAGAATATTAGATAATACATCTCCTCCCATCTCAACACTGCACTCTATACAATAGACAGAGTATAAAATGGTGAAAGCAGTCTTGTTACCATTTACAAGGCTAAGCTAGACCTCTACATTATTGCTAGATACCTTACCTTCTTCTCAGAGTCTATACCTTCTATCCTAACTTCTCTTGCTATGATTTAGGAGTTAGTCTCATTACTCACTACTGGCTATAAGTCCCTCAAACCCTGCTTCAATAAACTTGAAGATGTAATTAACTTCCCATTTCAATCACTTACAATGTAGATAGGGTGTTTATACTTGATGAGTAGTAAGGACATAGTCACACATTGTAGGATTATCAGGTATGATGAACTTGAAGCTATTACAACCAGTAATATAGCTACTATAGCTATAGATAATATAGGTCCTAGTAAAATTGACCTTGGCCTTTCTGATTCCATCAAAAAGCTATAGTTAGAAATGTTTAAAACTCATAAAGTAGTGAAAAGATCTATTCTTCCCTTGCATCCTCTACTCTAACTGCACTACCAGTACCTCCCATTATAACTAACAACCCCTAGGCCTAGGTCATCAAGAAAAGCTAAGGTAAAGCCTATAATATAACAACTGACCACTACCATTCCTCCTACCCTGAACTACCCTTCCAAGAGGGAGCAAGAAATTATTAACAATATTAAGGTAAAAATCCCAAAGTTCAGCCCTATTAGTATCTAGAATGCTGTTAATACTACCTTAGTTAATAAGAAGGCCTCCTCTATCTACTCAATCCAGTCTATCTATAAGGGCAGACCCTATAACATCTTCCTCTCTATAATAGAGAATACTACTACATAGTAAGTCCATACCTATAACATAACTATCGAAGATGCCTCTGTGAGTTCTTCTCTACCTATACTTCCCTCTGCTATAACTTGCTTTACAAGAAGTATATAGTGCACAATGATGATGATGATGATTATTCAGTTCGTATTGTAGTTCCTAACTAGCTCTTCACTAACTAAAAACTACCAGGCAGTCCATATGCAGTCCTAGACTAAGGCGTATTACCTGCTCCCCCATATTGTACACAATGTGCTTACCCCTATCCTTAACACTTCTGAGGTTGAATACATGTCACTCATCTGCAAGGAGATTGAGATATTTAACTATCAAGTACTCCTTGCTTAAACCTCTCACTAGCTCATTTCAAAGGATAACTTTATTAATAAACCTACCTCTTCTATTGTCATTATATTCATTATGGACAATAAATATTAATACATTTCCTAAGGCCTTTCTATCTTGAATAAGACCTAAAAGACTAAACTATACATTGCTTTTACCTCTCTACTTAATGCTCTTAATGTTCTCACTTTTACCATCACCAGCTGAAGTGTAACTACCCTACCTACTACTACCTCTATACTAGACTGGGGGGGGGGGAAATTCATTTTTATTTTATCTTTACGACCCGGCTAGGGGTCGTCTAAAAGAACCTCCGCTTGCAGCTATGTCAAGCTATGACAGAGGTAGAAGATAGCCGACCTATTGTCGGTATCGCAGTCTACGGGTAGATAAAATACAGGTTTGTTCCCGAATCCTCCTCGCTTACACGCAATAAACTAAAGAAGAAACGGGGTGGAAAGGAAAGAGCGGCGGGGAAAAGTAAACTCCAAAAAAGAAAACGCGACCGGCACAAAAAGCAACCACCCAGTACGTCAAAATAGCAGATAAAACTTTAAGCGAGAAAGAAAAAGAAAAGCCCAGGGAGCCCCTTTCCCATCCCCAGCAAGGCGAACCTTACAACAACTAGAAGGAATCGAGGTAAAAGCGAGAAACACTATCCGAAGAAAAGGGAAAGAGAAAAGACAAAAGAGAAAACACGAAGCCAAACTCACAGAATGCTTACACTCAAGGGAACAACAACAGCAGAGAGAGAGATGCAACAACGAGGGGCCCTAAGTCTCCATTCCCTCCTCTATACTAGACTCTATGCTATATTCAAATACTCTTGTAAAAAAACATAGTACCAATACAAAAGGTGATAATGTAAGTATATAGTGCTTAAGTGTACTAATTTGTAATACTGCCTACCCTACTACCTCAACCCTATACCCTGTTTACCTAAAAGCCTTAGCCAATATAAACAAGTAGTAAGAGTACATTTATACTATAGTAGTTGAGGGTAAAGAAACCTAGGAGCCCTCATCATACTATCTTTTAGTCTATATCTTTCCTTACTATCTTCTACTCTGTGTTTTATGACCTTGTATTTCTACTATCTATGTTATAAAACACCATTCTTATAGTCTTCCCAAGTACCAGGTCATGTGCAAAACCTAGTTCTAGGTCAATAAAAAGGTTATGTTAGAATCTATGAGTATCTCTACCCTTAAGTTGAGCCACAGGACCACATGATACATATCATCACCACTGAGCTCTGACTAAGTAAAGTAAGGTATTAATGGTATAACATACATTGGATTGGCTATGTATGATTAATGATGGGACTTGTCACCTCGATATTATCATGATATACTAATCAGCTATATCATCAGATGAAATGACTTAAGGAGGTACTCCCTGTAAAAGGGTATAGACAATCTTGCCAGAATATAGGCTAATTCCTGATTAGATTATTCGATCTTCTTAGGAATTTATAATAGTACATTGGAATTTGTAAATGAATATTTCAATGAGGTTCTTTTACTTTGCAATTCCTCTTATAATCTCTCAGTTAGTAATTAGTATTCAAGAGGAAGGGTTCCAAAGCCTATGAGCAGGTACGGGTAAGGAAGTGAAGGCCTAGTTTACCTATCACTAGTATCTCTTTCCTATTGCCCTCATTCAATATCTTAGTAGTAGTTGGAGGGGGGAGGTGTCAGTGAGTGTCATGGTAGTAGGGGCAACTTGTGATGGATCACCCTATATAGAATGTATAACACCATAAAGAATACCTCAGGGATGCTTTGTAAATGTTACTAAGTGAACTCAGATATCTCGGCTAAACAAAAGCTTAACTGGAAGATTATATTTCCTACAGGTTCAGGGTAGACTTCTTATATTAAAGAGAGGGAAGATGAATATATTCTTTAAGGCTTAAAGATAACTTAAGGCTTTTACAAGGGTGATCGCAAGAGAAGATAAGTAGCTATGTGCTAAAGAAGGAAGGAAGGAAAGGATAAAGTGTAGAAAAGATATGCATTTAAATATAACTTTATTCACATAAGATGATAAAGAGATGACAAATAAAATAGAATCCTAAAGAATTATTTCACAATCTAGACCATCCTTTGATTCCTAATCACCAAAACCTATAGAAGAGTCTAGAAAAGACAGGATGCGATTAGTACTTGATTTGACTATGATAGCCTAATACTCTTATCAGCCTCACTCCTGTTTAGTACTAGTCTCTCATGATATGAGTCCAATTACCCAATCATGACTTTATGGCTAACTATGCTAATGTCATATCATGTAGATAGCTGATCATGTAGTAACCATAGGGCTGACTTCTGGTGCCTAGTTAGTGCTAATGGCAAAGCCACACTATGCTATGCTATGGTATGAGGTCATGTGACAGAGGATTGGCTCCAGAGTGGTAAACATAATGGTGAAGGAATAGACATGGCATACTTACATGTTAACAATGTAAGCATAACCTCTATCATAGTCCACTATCTAGGTACTAAAGATGTAGCCACTACCAGTGTTCATAACACAACTAGTACCTGTCCTTAAGGAGTCTACTTAGGCACTTTCAAGCTTAGGACAAAAGCTATCACCCCTGGCCTTCATAGTTTATGTGTGAACTATCATACCTTAGTAGTTCTAAGGAAGGTCATCAGTGGTTTAACCTGAGGGTAGCTTAAGCTAGTCTACAGACTCCTCAGCCTATTGCTATATCTACCTGCATGCTTATGTGTATGCTTAGGGTACTACATTTAGACATAGGAAGCAGCTCTGTCCCCCCCAATAAAAAACATAAATAGGAGCATTAGAACCTAGTCATATATTCTCAATTGAGTAGTACACCCTGGTTCTATATCATTAAATTTGCAATAGGGAAGTTAAGCCTATAGCCTATAAGAAGGAGATATGAAGGTTACCCTAATAGCACTTAGTGGATAAAGGTACATACCTGATACTCCTATATATCTAACTATATGTTTATCCTATACAGAATGTATACATCCTGTCTATACAATAGTGACTGAAGGAGTCCAAGGTAGTGGCCTATAAGGAATAGCACTTAGTAGATATAGGTATATGCTGATGCTCCTATATATATGACTATGTCTTTATTCTTAATTGAATGTACATGCCCTGTCTATACAATAGTAACTAAAGGAGTCCCAAATGTAGCATAGGAAGATTTTTTCTCTTCTTTCCATAGCTACATTCTCAAGCCTTTTACCATCTTTGAGCCTTAAGAATAAACTTTGCTTTTCATCTTAAAAAGTTCTTTATCTTGTATCAGACTCTGGGATAAAAGTGTAAACATAAGGGGTTATAATTTGCCAGTCAAGATATCTAAGTTTATTAAGTAATAACCTCTTGCAAAGCTTGTTGTACCAACACTTGCATCTACATCTTTTATGAGTCTCCTATTACAATGTAGCTTTCCTTCCTTCTCTTACTTAGTTGAGATTTCTTTGCTCTTCCTTTGATCCCTTCTAGTTATTATAAAGTTCATCTGGCTAGAGATGGGAAAGAGGGTCCTAGTTATGTCTTTTAGTATTACTTAAGTCTTTTCACCTGTTTTACATGTTTTCAGGCTCTACTAATTGCATTTTTTAGGAATTTTCTACACTTTCCTATCTTTTTCATACTTCATAGTTCTATACCTTCTATCTCCATTTCCTTAGGAGTTAGGTACATGCTAGCAAGGAAGGGGGGGTAGGGAATTCAATTTATTTTATCTTTATAACCCTGAAGGGGTCATATAAATGAACCTCCTTATGCAGATATTCATAGCTATAAAGGAGGTAAAAAGACAGATAACTTAAGGTCAGTATCACAAAGGTCTATACAAAGATAAAATACAGGTAATTCCTAAATCCTCCTCACTTACATTCAATAAACTAAAGAAGAGATAGGCAGGAATATAGAGAGTTACTAGGGGAAGAAAAACTAAGAAAATGTGACTGGTGGAAAACCCAGCATCCTAGTGCTTAATACTAGCGGAAAAACTCAAGCAAGAACAAAAGAAAACCTGAGGGAACCTCTTTCCCATCTCCAGCAAGATGATTCTTATAATAACTGGAAGGGATCAAGGGAAAAGCAGAGAACACTAACTAAAGAAAAAAGGGAAGAGAAAGGATATATGAGATAACCCAAATATAAAGCTAAATATATGAGAAACTTACACCAAGGGAACAACAAATATAGAAATGAAATAAACTACTGTGGGGCCCTAAGTCTCTATTCCCTCTTCCATTATAACATACAGGTTCTCTACTCATTTGTTATTATTGGCTAAGGCTTTCAGGTAAATATGGCATATGGGATATTTGGTAGGATAGGCAGTATTACAATTAGCATAGTTGAGTACTACATACTAGCAAAGAGGATAATAGGTATATATATATTTAGTCTTTATGCTACTAACTATATTTAGCTGTAGTTTTTACCTCCTACATAGCAAGTAATACTGAGTGGAGGTTTTTTTTAAGACAACCCCTTATATGGTTTTGAAGATTTAATAAAAACAAAATCCCCCCCCCCCTTCTCTCCCCCCTTTCCCCCATTCCCTATATTCTTGTGTAGGCTCCTTTACACCTTTATACCACCCCCTACATTCTATTAGTTCTCAGATATTACCATATTTCACTTTAATGATTATTGTGATAATGTTTTGAAGAATGTATTCCCAAGCACCCCCTCCTCTACCTCTACCCTATGTACATAAAAAAAGGTAGTACATAGCCTCCATAAAATAAACTCTTCCTTATTCCTAGGTTCTCCCCTATTTATGGCAATATAGGAAGAGCTCACTATACTGCCAGCTATTAGGAATGACCTATAGACCTAGAAGTACTATCAATTTGACCTATATATCTATGCTATACAAGTAGATTTCTTCTCCTCTACACTCCCTTCCCTAGTTTCCTTGATCAGCAAGATCCAGGAATCTATCACTGCTATTACCACTAGCCAGCAGTCTATTAAGCTTACTTTAATAACCTTAAGGCTATTATTAACTATAATACTACTGCTACAGTATTAGCTAAGGTAGGCCCCACTGAAATTGACCTTACCCTTTCTAATTCTATTGAAAATTTATAGTAAGAAACTTTGAAAACTCCTAAAGCAGTGAAGAAGATTTCTTCTTCCCTTACCTCCCCTACTTCTACTATGTCACAAGCACCTGCCCCTATAAATAATAATACATAGGCCTAGGTCATCAACAAAAATAAAGGTAAAGCACTACCTTTGCTACAATAACTAACTACTACTACTCCTCCTACTATGAACTGTCCCTCTAAGCATGCATGAGAAATTATTATTAATCTTAAGGGAGAGATCCCTAAGTTCATCCCTATCACTATCTGTTACAGCCACGGTACCAAGGCCCACGCGCGATGATGAGTTTAGTTATATGAGCAACTTCCTGTGAGTATACCCCTGCGCCATGCGAAAGGACCATGTGACAAAGGGCTCTGCCTCAGGATGAGTCATATATGGCGCCTCTGATGAAGATGAGTCAGGGTCTGACTCACCCGTCATCCTCTCTCAAGTGTACCTCACATGATCGGGCAAACTTGAGTAACTCCTGCGGACTAGTCACCTGTGGTTGGTATGACTCAAGCCGATCGAGCCAGTAATCGCGTGACAATGATCTTACCCGAGATCGGCGATCCGAGCTCAGACCACAACGCTGATCATTTCCGTCACGACTCCCAGGAATGTTACGATCGCATCAGATGATGATAGAATGAGTCATGGGATTTCTAAGGCTTTCTTTCAGGTTCTATTTCTTATGTAATCTCCTTTGTCATAGATGACTCATTTCCCTTGGTTGGAAAGTATTTAAGGACGGTCGTTGGTCGCTTCATGTTCGGGCGAGGATGGTCTAGTGGTATGGCTGTCCCGGTGTCGTTGTGCGGTAATGTGCAAGGTCGTGGGTTCAAATCCCGCTCGTCCCATTCCATACCACGAATTACCGGTTGGTCGCGGGTTTTGTAGCGTAAGCGAGTTTTCCCTGACCGTACAGGGTTGCCTAATTACTGGTTCAGTCCCTGTAAGCGAATGCAACCGATGACCACAATGGCCGTATGAAGGATTACCCTGACGGCGCTTAGCGATATCGCTCCTGTATTACATGACTATGTCATATGCTCTTAATTGAGTGCGACGCCCCGTCTGTACATCAGTGATCCAAGGGAGGACAAGATAAGTCGCTTCATGTTCTGCACACTGTCCTCCGATGTGCAAACTGCACCGGCCCCCACAAAGCGAACGATCCGATCTGTATGACGTTAATCCAGGCCAAACTCGCCGAGTCTAACAGGAAGGACAAATCCACCACTATGGGAGGAGTTTAGTTTCTTCTTTCCTACCTTGTTTCTTTCTTCTTCACAATGTAACTAGTGTTTTTCTGCTTTGGTAAAGTGCGGAGGAGATTGCACGTTTCTCTTTCTCTCTTCTCTTTTATTTTCGCTCGGTCGCGTAGTCTGCGTAGGGGGTTTTTCTTTCGTTGCTTTAAGGTTCGCCTAGCGATTGTTTTTCCCTGGTCGGCTTTTGTACGTAGTTGTCTGCGTCTTCTTCTTTTTTCCTTTCTTCTTTCGGGGGTTTTCGGCGCGAGTAGGCGGAGGATCATCGTGTACTCTTTGGTTATGTTTTTGCTCTTGGTTGAGTGTAGACGCCCCGCCGGGGGTATGCGATGTAAAATAACTTAATGGGAAAATCATATAAGTCGCTTCATGTTCTGCCAGGCTCGTTCGCATCTTCAAAGTGCACGATAACTTTTAGTTCTCAGCTATTAGTATTCACGCTCCTTCGTCGCGACCATGTCAAGATGAAATCAAAATCAGAATCCCCCCCTCTCCTCCTACCCCCAAGCTCAACAAGATCAAGCAAAAGCCGCCATTCAAACTCTCAATGAATTTTGCAGAGATCGCATTTCCCTCGCCATCGCACAGGCCATAGAAGAACAGCCCAGCTTGTCTTGGGACAAGAATCCGGTCCTTGACAAAGTACTTATCTCGTCCCAGCTGGAATTCTTCAACCGCACCCTGCCCTCACTTGTACAGTCTATTGGCAAAATCCAAGAAGCTGTTTCTTCCCTCCAGGCTGGCCAACAGGCCATCGAACAGCGTTTTGATGACCTCGAAGCCACTGTCACCCGCTCCGCATCCGCCAGCGCTTCGGCTAAGGCAGCCCCTGCCCCCGCTGACCAAGCTCTCTCCGATTCCATCAAGAAAATATGGTCGGAAACTACCAAAACTGCTAAGGCAATCAAGAAGCTTGCTTCTACTTTGCCTAACCCGCCCTCGGCCCCTACGACTGCTCCTACCACCACCGAGAACACCTGGGCTCAGGTCGTTCGAAAAAACAAAGGTAAAGCCTCGGCTGCACCACCCCCCACCACTAACGCTCCCCCCCCTCCAAAATATCCGTCCAAGAGGGAGAGAGAGATTATCGTCAACCTGGAGGGAGACATTCCCTCGTTCAACCCCCTCACCATCCGCGACGACGTCAACAAAGCGCTCGTCGACAAGAAAGCCCCCTCCGCCTGCCGCATCCGTTCCGTCCGCCAGGTGGGCCCCCGTAACGTATTCCTCTCTGTCATGGAGAACACCACTGCCCAACAAGTGCTGGCGTACAAGGCGACCGTCGAGGAAGCCGTCCGCAAGCACTTCCCCAACACCACCGGCCTGCGCCGTAACTTCCTTCACAAGAAGTATATAGTGCACAATGTGCCAACCCCGATCCCCAACACCTCCGAGGTCGAGTACATGACCACGATCAGGAACGAGATCGATACGTACAACCACGGAGTACTCCTCTCCCAAACCCCCCGCTGGCTGGCGTCCAAGGATAAGCTCGTCGGCAAAACTGCCTCCTCTTTGGTTA
>JABYPW010001728.1:0-13997 GCA_016880775.1 Phymatotrichopsis omnivora
GGGAGTAGTTGCCAGACATGCACGAACCTCATATGCTTGCATGCAAATAGGTTCGCTATGCAATGCTGCGGCAATGCTTTCGGCTAAAAACTCTGCTGGCTGCCAATATATTTCTTCTATCTTATAAGTAAAGAAATCTGAAAGGATTTGAGCAGTATCTGGTGTCATTTCTCGAATTATTCTGAACGATATCATAGATCAGTAAAATGAAATTCGAAATAGAGATTGCAATGAGCAGCTCACATTTCGCGGCCATAGGCAGGGTTTTCTCCGCCACCATCCTGATTAACTCCTTCGGCTTTATTTTTGATCTGGAAAAAAGAATTTAGCTTGGAACAGATGGATTGAAATCGGGGTGTTCGGGGATGGGGAGTTCTGGTACCAATTTATTCGGATCATGGGTGATATTCCCGTCCTTCGTCATTCCCGAACTTCTCTACACACCACATGTCAGCGCTGAGGAAACGAGATTTATTGTCTGCATCAGGTATTCAATAAGAAGCAAAATAATAGATTGAAAAAAACTCACTTTTCTTGAAAGCAGCGTCTTTAAATCATCAAGATTATTCGGCTTGTAGTGTAAGACGGTGGAGCAATCCATGGTTATAAAATCGCGCACAATCAAAACGATTGGTCGACCACTGCAGCCGTCATTGTCCAGAAATTTTTGAAACTTTTCCTTAGCTGCATTTGAAAGTAGTTCTTTAAAAATATTATTTTCCATTTCCCCGCCTTGGCTCTTCCACTCTATGTCCATGATACTTTTTTCTAGTGAACTTCCTACAGGCCGCACACATGATGTCAGCTGATTGTATGGCGAGATATATCTTGAAGAAAGGAAAGGGGGTGAGTGGGGAAATCCGATGTTTTTGATAACCAGTATTCACAGGGGAAAGAGAGTCTCATACTTTCGAGTTCTAAAACATTCTTTTCTACACCCAACTCCTTTTCCCAAAATAATAAATCGTCATCCAAACTCATTGGCGTCCCATGATCCTCCGTGCTCAACCGTTCAAGGATCTCCTTTTGGGTTTTTGAAATTTCTTTCAAGAGCTCTTCTACCGGGCCTCCAGTTTTTTTACTCGAGGATGAGCCGCACATATCACAGGGTTTCCGGTGATGTTCAGGTTTAGATGTATATAGAAATTGTGTTAAATGAATAGGAACAAGGGAATATAGATGAAGAGCTCGTGCGGAAGAAGTGTATACAAGCGAGATCGATAAACAACAATTCCATGAGCGTTCTTTTATGCTCGATTTTTTGGCCGCAGTATTCTTTGTAGCCTTGCAGTTGTTTGAGAAGGCCCTTCCATATTTTGCTCAGCAAGGGGTTTCAGTTGAGTTTTTTTTTTTTTTTTTCCCCGAGACAAACCCTTTAAATATGCTGACCAGAGCTAATGGTATGACTCAGTATTGTCACTTGTAACACCGAATGACCCTAAGGAAATTATGATTAAACTTGATTTTCCATGAAAGCGGAAAGTAGAAGGTTCCCTAGCGTTTTATGTGATACATACTTTCCAGCACATTTACATATGGATCGGGGCTAGTGCCGAAAACGAATGGAATAAAGTTGGTTTTACTAGTGATTTTTGTCTGCTATATCCGGCAGTAAAGCTACAGTAATGGTAGAGAATTTGTTTGTTTCGCTGCGGTTTCTCATGCTGTGCAAGTGGAGATCGGTGGTAGTACTGCGTTGTGAGGGACACCTTAAACCAGGGTTCATGTAGAGTAGTCCAAGATTCATTTGGGTTATGTAACACCAGAGGTATAAATATCCCTGTTACTCCATTCTGCTTGGAGCCGAGGTAATACATTGTATGGAGGTTTGGCAAAACAGTTCATCTCATATAATGGACATTCATTCAGCTCTAAACTAAAAGTGGCTGGACTTTTCTATTTTAGCTAAACGAGGAAAAGAGATTTTTAAAATTTGAAAACGTAGAATAAAAAATGAGGAGGAGCAGAAGAAGCGTTCTACGTTATGAAAATTTTATGCGATGTTGAGATCGGTTGCTGAAAAGGCTGGGGGTTGGTGGTCAAAATTGGTAGCACAGTACCCCTGGTTTAAGGTGTCCTCCACCATATATACTCGGGCGTAGGGATAAGTGATCGGAATTTGGTGAGAATGCCGTGCCAAAGAAGTCGATTGTGGTACTTGCCAGTTAAAGGGTAGCTCGCCGACATTTGCTACGTAAGATGAAGTATAGTTGTTATGTAGGATCTAAATAATGTTGAGAACTTTGGAATAAGCATTCAAGTCAAAGATTTCACGCTCAAAACATTACGCGCATTCTTATTTGTTTTATGTCAGGTCTGTCGCGCAGTGAGATAATCTGAGCTCGCTTATCACGCGTGGTTTCTCTCCAGTGAATATTTTCGGAGGACTAGTCAGCGCGAGTTCCTTCCAGTTTCGTCTTGTTGGTAGCTTCAATGCAATTTCGTATTCCTGACGCTAACATTTCGGGTTAGACCCATTACCTATGGTTTTTTTCTCCGTGGCGAGCAAAGAAAAGTGAACTCCAAGTTTAATAATATTTGTAAGTAACCAGGGGGGGAAATTGCACAAAAAGAGGGCACGGGATAAATAAATAAATAAATAAAAAGTAATAAAAAATAGAAAAAAAAAAAAAAAAGAAAAATTACATCTAAATCAATCTATCGTAAATATGATGCCTAGAACTTCGCAAAAGAAATAGTTTCAGAAGCTTCTTCTGCATATATCAAGGCTGAAGAAGTTGCTATAGGCGTACTTACCTCTTCCGATCTCTTACAAACCCACCGCCGACTCGTGACGTGATAGTTTTCGGTTGACGATTCCGGCGAAGGTGGATTTCGGGTACGTGCATATTTGTTCTATGCAGTTTACTATAGTTTTTTTTTTCTGTTCTGTTCGAATTTTCTGAAGAGATAGTCTCAAATTTTATCGTTTTGAATTGAACAAGGGGTCCCAACTGGTATGTTGCTAACAAATTAATAGATTTTCGTTAAATAGTGAGGTCATCACACTTTCACTTTCAAGAATTTATTTGCTGGATTTTGCCTAGCGCCGGGAATTTGAATGTTTGAGATAATCCGAATCAGTACCCCTATTACCACAAGTACTTCCACGGTGAATTATTAATTTCCAATATGTAATGCTAAGAAAAACAAGGATTCGAGTCATGGCTGAATTGTTTTGGCCTCCACGCCAGTCCAGCGGCGATTGTTCTGATTTCTCCCGGCACTAAGTAGAAGGACCCTTAGCTTCTGGCCAACGTTTTTCGCCCCGAACGGCACGGCTCGGGTACAAGAAATTTTTACGGGGTGCGTTTGTTTACGGCATTTTCCCTCAACACGAAAGGAAGAAATACTTCCATTTCCACTACAGTTGTGGCTTCGCTGTCAAAGTGCTACAACCACGGGCTTGTATGTATGAGTAGATGTAAGCTTGCTACTGTCCGATTAATTTTGAATTACTCAGTGTCGATATCACGATGTTGACGCCGGAACACGCTTCCCGTGCTTATTATCTTATCACTATGGAAATGCATCAGTTACTTGACTTTTATTTTTATTTTTTTTAAAAAAAGTTCCGCAGTTTAATGCTTGAATGATTGTTTATATCCAAGAGTGCAGAGGCTCCAAAGCATTAATTTTCAACGGAAAATAAGGCATAATTAAGTTCTGTATCCAGGATTGTGGGCTAGGGTTTGACGTACTTGCATCGAAAGCTTAAGTTTTTGCTCGGCGCTTGGTTGCTGGTAGTTGTATATATTGAAAAAAAAAATAAATAAAGAATTAAAAATAATTTTTTTTTGCTTTCCCGATGCGTTTCTCAGATGTTTGGGATGTTCCCAAATTATCGTCATGTATATTCATATTTTGGCGTAGGGAAGAAATTCCAGTGAAAGTCTTGATATTTGGATAAGTCCATGATTAGAAAATGGTTTATTTTTTTACTTGCAGATGGCTTAGGGCATGCAAACATTTACCTCTGCTTTTGGCTGTTAATTTTTCCTTTTGGCCACGGAAGAATTTTCTCCAGCACAAATTGTAATTGACATGCAAACAAGAGAACTCACTTCCGGTCTCGTAGAGCCCGCAAGGCAATGCTGCCAAGGTTATCCGATGATGGGGTGATACCCCATGATTTGTGCGCATTGGTTCAATGGTATTATTTTTATTTTTAATTATATTTTACCTATCTCATTTGGTTGGCTAGAATTGAAGAAAAATACTTGCTATAGTAGCCAGTACTTATTTCCCAACTACTGGACCAAGAATGTTTTAGAGTCGGCTGTGTAGTTCCGAGGCACTCAGCGATGAGAACAGCTTCGTGTGTATGAACATATTGCACGAGCTGCACGTAATATTGCGTGCGTACCCCTGAAATTATCTTTCTGTGCCCAAGGGGTAGAGGAACTGGGACGTGTAAAATATTCATGAGTAGTCACGAAAAGAAAAAGGGTCGTAGGCAACCATCGATCAAGGAATAGAAAATTCATGTAGCGCCGTATAGCTAGTATCACCTGCAACTTTTAGCCATGGGTTGCAAAAGTAGGGGGGAAAAAAAAAGAGATTTCATGGATTTGGAATTCACCTGTATGTGGAGTGCCATGTTGTGTATAGGAACGTAGTAGTGAAGAGACCTTGGCCGCGCTAGAAAAAAGGACTTGGAAAGGATTTCAAGGACTGTGGTTTCCAGAACGTTGCATGGAGATCATGTTGAGCATCGGTTTGCGTGTGCAATCCTAGTCTCCTGAGAGCTCCGAGAGATATATATTACACCTAAATTTGGAAGTCTGGCCTATACAAATAAGTAGGTTGCTCGCTTGGGTTTGGTTTTGTGAAACTATAAGCCGGCACGGGTACTCTTCGATGCTGCCCCTTCCTCCAGATTGGGCGGCCAACAAAGCAGCTCATCAAAATGTAGTCTTCCGATCACACTACAACTGTTTATCCACAGATGACCGCTAAGTTTACGACGATAGCGACTCGAATTCACCGACTCGGCCATTATATGACTGAGAATCCAATTTTTGCCAACAACCCTAACCCTGAACCATGTCCGGAAAAGAACTGGAGAAGCAATATTCCGACGATACCTTAATTCGTTACATAATTTGTTCCTTTTTTTAATATTACATTTTCCCTCACTGCCGTCTCCACTGCTTGTATGTTCCGCGCATTTCAATTTTCTTCGTGGTAGTTTAGCGCCGCTATGAAGAAATATCGAGTGAGGTTTTGTGACCGATAATTTTTTTTTTTTCTGATAATGTTCCGGCCTTTATTTATAATTTCCGGCTATATGGCTTAAAAGCTGGAGAATACTGCATACTGCAAGCTCTGCCAGGTCAAAATAGCACTGATCAAAAAGTCAATGACTCATGGGCGCAAGACGCGATGTCGATACCCCACGAGGCGTTGAGAATGAGAAGAGGGGGGAAACGGAAAAACAATTCAAATGAAGGAAACAAGGAACGGGGCCAAGGCAAGCCAGAACTATCATTTATTTAAAATCCAGCTCTAAACAAAACATAATGAAATATAATGAGGTGAAGAAAAATGGAAAAAAAAAAATAAAAGAAAAAAAGAATAAAAATAGAACAATACTTCTCATAAATTGACACTCATGAAATTCCCGAAAACTCCACTCACAAACACAAACTCATGCAAATCACTCAAAACGTCAAGGCCAATAGTTCCGAGCAAGTTATGCCTCTTATTTCCTGAATCAAGGAGAAGCTCGCTAATCTATGAGACGTTAGTTGCGATGCCACACGTTACGTCCTCCCTTTTCGCACCAGGTTCAATCCTTTTTTATTTTTAATTTTTTTTGTTTGTTTTTTAAAGAAAAAGGAAAGAGGAGGAAAGAGGAGGAAAGAGAAGGAAAGAGGAGGAAAGAGGAGGAAAGAGGAGGAAAGAGGAGGAAAGAGGAGGAAAGAGGAGGAAAGAGGAGGAAAGAGGAGGAAAGAGGAGGAAAGAGGAGGAAAGAGGAGGAAAGAGAAGGAAAGAGAAGTAGGAAGTGAAAGTGGGGGTAAAAATGGGAGTAGGAATAAATTGCTCTCAACAATTACCTGATTGTAAATCTAGACTCCAGCCTCTCTTTAAGGCGTTGAGCTAACTGATATGCGGAATTCCGGGATATTTTGTCCTGCTTTACACCAGGTGGAATAAAAAATTGAATAAATAAATAGATAAAAAAAAAGCCACTCTCAGCAATTGGCTGAACCTAAATCTTCATTTCGGGCGTTTTGAATTACGTTGGACAGACTTTTTCGCAGGTGTCCCGGAGGACGTTGTGCCTGTAAAAGTTCTCCCTCTGCGGAGGGAGTTGGAGGATCTGCAGTGCGGCCGTAAAGGTCGCTGATCACTCCAAATTTTATCATTATACGGGAATGTTCCTCGTGGCCCGGGGTGGATTCGGCTGCGTGTTTCTGTGATGATTGTACAGGGCTACTCTCTGATATTTGCCTCAAATAGTGATAGGTGCAATTATTCGATTATGCAGCCATTTCGATTACATAAAATGATTTACCGCCGGAGTCCTGGGATTTTTTGCCTTAAGATCTTCTCGTGACAATCCAATGATCGCACCTGAGAATGAGACCAATAGAAGATAATCTATGACAATCATTATCATCTATAACGGAAGTACCAATACTCTTAAAAGAGTCGACGTTGTACCTCCGAACCGGGAGGTAGTTTCTCCGCCTACTTTACCAGGGGAGCCCGTTCTCATTGTCCCTGCCGGGTTTGCAATCCCACAAATGCACCTGAATTCAGTCGCAGGTAATACCACCATGACCCATATTACACAATACCAAGTATGGATCAACCCACAAGGCACTGGGGGCCTATGGAATTGAAACTTCTCGGTGTCCGCAATATTTCACAGTTTCTCTCTCCTTTCTTGCCAACTAGTGCCAAGTTGAGGCATAGAATCTCGCAGGAGCTTTTTGATGTCTTCGCTTTTCTTCTTGCTAAGCATGGAAATGCTGCTGAGGTTGAGTAAGTAGAATAGTGAACAAAGTAACGAACGCGATGGCTATGCCAAATATGTGAAATAACCGGACAGATGTTTGAAGAATATCCATGCTGAACAAGCTCTAAAATCTGTTAGCGCACTGCACAAAGCTAACCACTGGTAACCAAAATTAAAGGACATAGGAGAACATCTATAAGGGATTTACAATTAATGTTGTGATCGGAAGAAAGATAATCATCAGTATTGTAAGTGTACGCATGTGCTGTGCCTAAGATGACCGGTCACGTTAACGACAAATACCACATGTTATGAAAGATTTAATTGCATCTTACCTTTTTAAGCGCGGACCTTGGAAGTAACACCCCCGAAGTGTTTGCCAAAGCGTTCCCCTTAAGGAAATTGAGTCAGTTCTTGCAAACTTCGAAACCTTAACAACTATAGCATACTCACAAATCCCTAACCATCCGCAATTTTGACTCAATTCTCTGCCTCAACCTCGAAACTCTTTCCTTTTTCATTCTAAATTTTTTTTTTCCGAAATCAATAGTGCGTTGGGTTTCATTCCTGGTTCTACTCGATGTCTATGATCTCGTGCGTTTCTTCTCAAGGTATCTAGCGGCTCTCCTTCAAATTCCTCGATAACTTCCAATAATCTGCTAATTGACGCCAACATCACTCTGAGAACCTGCAGGGTGTAATTAGAACTCTTGGAGCGCGTGACCTTTTTTTTCTCGTCATCAAAAAGAAATCTTTCGAATTTTTCCATCGATGACAGCACCTCAGCCTTCGTGTTGAGTTAGCACAAGCATTTAATATTTGATTTTATTTTCTACTTCTTCTCTTTTTTTTTTTTTATTTTTTTTTCTTTTTCTTTTTTTGGAAAGTTTGGTGTAAAGTACCGGATCATTCAGAATCTTCGTCCAATATTCCAATACTGCTGTCATTCCATCATCCACCGCAAACCAATCATGCTTGCTAACTTGGCCAAGAATAACTAACTCTTCGGGTGCTGAAAATCCTCTTCTTTCATGTCCACCATTGGGAGCTAACTCATTCGCCCTCTCCCACGAGTAACCTCCGATCGATATCAGGGTCCAACACGAACCTTGCCTAGTTTTCATTGACGATAAAACTAATGATATAGTCCTCTCCCGAACTCCGAATCTGCCTTCGAATTCCATCTTGAACCAAATTGTTGTTTCCGCGAAGGATTATATATTGTGGAATGGTTTTTTTCTTCTTCATGAACGAGCTCGAAGAATACTGCTGTGAACCTGTATGTATGATGATTGAACTGCTCCTATCAAAGCATAATAATTAACATTAAGAATTATATTGCAGCGGTAGTTGCAAGACATGGACGGACCTCGTGTTCTTACATGCAAATAGGCTCTCTATGCAATGCTGCGGCAATACTTCTGGCGAAAAACACAATGGGCTGCCAATCTGAATCATCTAACCTATAACTGAAAAAAGCCGAAAGAATTTTCGCAGCATCGGGTATAATTTCTGGAATAATGCTGAATGATATAATAGATCAATAAAATGTGGTCCGGAGTAGAGATTGCAATGAGCAGCTCACATTTCGTGGCCATAGGCAGGGTTTTCTTCGTCACAATCCTCATTAACACCTTCGGCTTTGTTTTTGATCTTGAAAAAGGAATTTAGTTCGGAAAAGATGGATTGGAATCAGGATATTCAAAGGGAATTCTAATACTAAGTAAATCGAACTATCGATGGTACTCTTGCACTGCTTCATTCCCACACTCCTCTAAGCGCTACATGTCGGTGCTAAAGAAACGAGATTTATTACCTCCATCAGGTTCCCAAATAAGAAACTAATTAAATGGATTGAAAATTCTCACTTTTCTTGAAAGCAGCTTCCGTAAATCATTAGGCTTCCTCGGCTCGTAGTGTAAGACAGTGGAGCAATCCATGGTTGTAAAGTCGCGCACAATCACACCGATCGGCCGACTCTCGTCGCTGCTGGAGCGCAAGAAACCCTGAAAATTATTCTTAGCTGTATTTGGAAGTATTTTGTCAAGGAAAATTTTTCCATCCGTTTCCTTGGCTACTCCACTCTATGTCCATATTATATTGTCTTTGTTCTGTCACTATAGGTTTCACCAGTGCTGTCAGTTGATTATATCGCGAGATAAATCTAGAAGAATGGAAAGGAGGGAGTGAACAGAGTCCGGTGTGTTTTATAACCAGCTTTCGCATGAGTAAGAGAACCTCTATTTTCATTTTCTAAACCTTCCTTTGGCACACCCAACACCTTTGCCCAGGACAATAAATCGTCACCAAAACTCTTTGGCGTCCCATGATCCTCCGTGCTCAACCTGTCAAGGATCTCCTTTTGGGTTTTTGAAATTTCCTTCAAGAGCTCTACTATTTGGCCTTAAGCGTTCTCATAGGAGACGTAGTCGCTCATATCACAGGGTTTTTGGTTGTGTTAAAGTTTAGATGTATGTATAGAATCGTGTTGAATGGATGGTGACGACAGAATATAGGTGGAGAGCTTGTGTGGAGGGAGTGTATATAGGGGAAAACGATAAACAGCAAGCCCATAAGCGTTCTTTTATACACACTTTTCGGTCGCAGTATTCTTTGCAGCCTTGCAGCTATTTGGGAAACCACTTCCATATTCTGCTCGGCAGGGGTTCAGTTGAAAGTGTTTTTTTTTTTTTTTTCTTTTTTTCTATCAGAATCTGCTAAATATAGTGGGAACATCTAGACCAGGGTATGTCTTGCTGAGCACTAGCGTCAACTTATCTTGAGATTATTTGATTTTAGCTTACGGCCAAACCTCCTATCGCAACCGCATTTCATAGATCTGGATGGTCACAAGGTTGTCACAATTTTGGATCCAGATCCGAAATCGCAAGCCCCATAATGATAAGAACTGCGAGATAAGCATCCTCAATGACGCGCATCCTTATTTCACGCTTCAACTTGTCACGCAATGCAGTAATCTGAAGCTACTCATCACTGTAGACTTGACACTGGAATTCCAAATTGAATCAAATAGCTATGTTTTTCCACCGTGACGAGCAAAAGAGAAGAGGAGATCTAAATATATTTGATATACCGGACACTGACATCTGTATTGTCTGCCTTTTTCCCTAGGCGTGTAAGGGGAAAAATAAATAAATAAATAAAAGTCGACAGAACAGGGCCAAAAAATGGGAAACTGCAAAAACCATCACAAAGATAAGCTTGCCCCATGTTTTTACCGTAGTAACCCTTCACCCTACCTTCGCCAACGCTGTGCAATCTGAAGACGGGCTTGCGACCGGTTGCGGTTGTGTTGATTGTTGTTCGCATCGGTTGCGATCTCGGCAGTATTTTTCCACGAACGCGAGGTGCTACAGTGGCGCGACTGGACTATATCCATACTATGGGGTCGAAATAATGAGGGCAAGAATATATGCTGTTATTTCGTATTTCATGGAGTTCATTCATATTCTAGTGGTGATATAGTACATGTGCGTTTAGTTTATTCATGAGCTTTTATTATTATTCCGATATACATTAATATACTGGATAACTTGATATGACCGGATAACTTGGTATATGAGATGAAAACCGGTCAACTCTGGGCATGCGGTTTCTCAAGGTGTAGCTGTATATGTTGAGCATCAATTACCGCACGCAATCCTGGGCTCGGGTTCAAGGAGCTCTAAGAGATATATTTCGAACTAGCTTTTTTTTAGGTCTGGCGCTTCCAAATGAGCGGGTTGTTCGCTGCGTCTGGTTTCGCGAAACCATAATCCGGAACGCCCTGATGGCATACCTGATGGCCAACAAACCAATCCAAGAACACCACACGGTAGTGGCTGTCTAGTCGTAAATTTATAACCATAGCAACTCAGATTCGCGGGAAATGTATGCAATACATTTGGGTTTGAGGATCCATTATGTCAACTACGGAAGAGAAGAGAAACGAACAAGTTTTATTTCGGTAACCTTTTTTTTTTTTTTACATTCTCACCCACTGCTTTTTTTTACGTACATGTACAGGTATTAGTATGACTCGCGGATCTCAATTATATTTCTGATGGTTTGAAATTGCTTCCATGGGAAATCGAGTGATATTTTGAGACAACACTAGGACATTCTTTTCTTGCAAGATTTCTAGCCTTCATTTTGGACAATTCTCACGGATTGGGTAACGGGCTCGGGGCCACTGCATACTACAAGTCCTGTCATACCAAAATATCGAATGACGGATAAATAAAGTAACGAGCGCAAGAAAGGACTTCTTTCTCGGTGTCTAGGAGCGGGAAAAGAAGTAGAAATACATGTAGAAGTAGATAGACAAAAAAAAAAAAAAAAAGAACAAGGAAGGCAGGCAGGACATGTTGAAATGACCGTTCATGCCAAAATCAGTTTAAAAAGGTGTGCCTCACAAACTATCACTCGTCAGATTTCTGACACCTGTGTATACAAACACGAACTACTGCAAATAACTTGATAAAGTCAAGGCAAATAGTTCGGAGAAAAAATGACTCTTATGTCGTGTATCTATTCGGTAAAAAACGCTGTATTTTAAAAATGTTAGTATAGGTCACGCTTTCCTGTTTTACAACAGGTTAATATATATATAGAAAGAGGAAAAAGAAGAAAAGAAAAGAAAAGGAAAGAGACAAACAAAATCGCTCTCAATTACCTGTTCCTAGATCTGGACTTTTGTCTTGCGATGGTGTTGGGCGAACTCCTTCGGGAGCGTCTAAAATTGCGTTGCCCATGTGGCGGTTCGTCTTCCGTTAGAAAGGGTGTTGATGCATCAACAGTGCCGTCATCAGTGAGGGCATCAGGTTTGCCGTCAGATTTGTTACCCGAATAGCTAAAATCGTTTTCCAGTATTTCCTCAGACCCTGAATGCAATCTGGGTGGCTTAGAGTTCACGGTAGGTTTGGCTCTTTGTTGATGTAATGGTTGTTGGATGCCGTTCTCGGAGATTTTCTTCAGGATATTGATAGGTGCGACAAACCAATTTTGCTTCGGCATAAGACATTGAGGATCTGGTATAGAACGGTCCCCCTCTGCCGTCGAAAGTTTTCCCGCCGGAGGACTTTGTTTTACCATGGAGCATTCTTCTGCTGGCCATCCAATAATCGCGACTGAGAAAAATACCAATAGAGATAATCTATGGCGATCATTATCATGTATAGCAGTAACAGAGGTACTCTGAATAGAATAGCTGTCATAGACCAAAGCCGGAAGGTAAATTTTCCTTTAGTATCATCAGAAAGGTCTTTTCTCGTTTTTCCTACCAAGTCTGTGATACCACCTATGCACCTTAATTCAGTCGCGGGTAACACCATCATGACCCATATTACGCAATACCAACTGTTGGGATGGGGACAATCGTGCCAGTATTTTCTTTTTGTGTCTTTTGTTTTCCATGTGTTTCTCCTTTCTTGTCTTTCTTTCCTGTGTGCTTGTCTCGTCTTTATGCATGTCCTTTACTACTTGCATATCGGTTAGTCGCTTGCTTGTGTGTTCGCATGTCTGCATATTGGTTTCTCACCTACGTATTTCTCTCGTTTGTTTTTGCGTTTCATTTTCTACTTGCGTGTCGATTGTTCTCTTGTCTTCTGTGTTTTTTCTTTCTTCTTCTTTTGTGTTCAGTTTGCATTTCTCTGGAAAAAGATATAAGGCAGGCAGACTTCACTTTTGGGTCTCTCTTTTAGTTCTGTAGTTTTGACGAATACAATTTCTCTTTTCTTTTAATAAAGCCGGCTATACCATAATCCACTGGGAACTTTGTTCCCATTCCGTTGGAGTTTCTCGACTTTCGCTGCACTCTCCAAATCCTTGCTCTTGTCTTTCCAACTATTTCCATGTTGGCTCATAGAGGCTCGCAGGGGCTTTTTTTCATGTAGCGGGTAATCCCTATGAACACTATAGAAATGCTGTTTAGATTGACACCAAAAAGTGTTGTTCCTAGAAATACAAGCCCCATTGTTATACCGAATGCCTGGAGTGACCGGACGGGTGGTGATAGGATATCCATGTCGAACACATCCTAGAAGCTGTTGAGAAACACAACCACAAAGAAAAATTACGGTTACTGATGTGACAGGAAGAAAGATAATCATCAGTATTGTAAGTGCACGTGCATGCTCTGCCTCAAGATGAGAAATGAAGTTAGCGGCCGGTACCACGACTTTGGAAGGAATCAAAGGATTCTTACCTCGGTAACAGCGGCCCTTGAAGACAATACTCCCGATGCATTTACAAGAGCATCCCTCTGATGAAATTGAATGAGCTTTGCATAAATTGAACATACAAGTAATCGTAGGTTACTCACAAAAAGTCCTTAATCTCTTCGTATCTCGTCTCATCTCAATTCTCCCCTGTAACCTCATAGCCCTCTCTTTTTTCATTTCGAACATTTTTTCCAAAATCAATGATGCATTATTCTTCTTTGCTGCTTCCGCTCGAAATCTATGATCTCGTGCATTCCTCCTCAAACTCTCCAGTGGTCCCCCTTCAAATTCCTTGATAAATTTGAGAAACCTATCAAGTCTCTCCCGCATCATTCTGAGCTACCGCAGTGTAGAATTCAATTTCTTTGAACATGAGAATTTCTCGTCGTGAAGAGATGTTTTTTCGAGTCGGTCCTCCGATGATAGCATATGAGCCTTCATTTTCAGTTAGTACCATTCGTTATTTTTTCAGCGCACCCCACTGCTCTATACCGTATGATCCCGTCGCTTTCATTCCCAATTATAACATCAGCCTCAAATCACCTATTCCAACGTCGGAAATCGCTTCTACGCCAGTAGCGACTCCATACGCTGCATCTTCGGTTGAAACTCCAAAATTCGATAAATGTATCTCCGCGTCATTGACAGCAGTGCGATGGAAGTGAATTGTCACTCCATATTATAGATGACAATGCCACGGCGGGTTCATATCTCGTTGTATTCGCCTTCCCTATTCGTTCGGTAAATATATGACACGGTTGTGATCTCGCGCTTTTTTTTTTTTTTTTTTTTTTTTTTTTTTTTTTTTT
>JABYPW010001729.1:0-13992 GCA_016880775.1 Phymatotrichopsis omnivora
GTCTCATACGAACCATATAGGGTGATCCGTCACACTATATTCTTTAAAGAATATGGCTTCCTCTTCTTCCGACGTTCCGATGCCTGATGCATCCTCCCTCGCTATTGTTGTGGGCACACAGCTCACTAACCCCTCGGCCCGGACAGTCCAGACCACCAGATCTAAGGCCTCCACCGTTTCTATGCATGAGGAGGCCACCATCACCCTCACCGCTGCCGAGTTGACCTATGTCAACAAACACCAGAAGGTTGTTGTCGATAACTATGTCGAAACAATCAAGGCCTTACATCAGGCCCAGCAGTTCCTTGGGGAAGAGCCCTTCAAACGGGCCTTGCAAGACACTGAGGAGGAGTTTCAGAAACAACGCGATGACGTGGCATCTATTCTCTATGCCACCATTCTGTTGCATCGCAACATCAACAAGCCCCTCCCTAAGCTGTCCGTAGCTTTTCCCCCTTCAATGACGAGTCTCCTCCTGTCTGCGATTGAACAGATACAGAAGGAGAGGGACTCCTTTGCTCAACGAGAAGCCGACTACACCAACACCCTGAATAAAGCCCATCAGGATGTGGTGCAGGATCTGAACAGGAAATTGTCAGATCTTCGGCAGCAACTGGTAGACCAGGCTCTGCACTTGTTGGCTTCCCCAAATGAGCAGATCGCCACTCTGACGGCAAGCCTGGCCGAAGCCAAGGCCAGGATAGAAGTCCTAGAGCAGGCTGAGGTTCCTCTCCAGGCTAGGCTTAGCGAGGCGGAACATACGGTCCTACGCCTCAGGGCAGAGAACGAAGCTCTCTCTGCTAGGTCTACCCTGAGGAAGGAAGATGTGGTCAAGCTCAGGGAAGACCTAATGAAGGCCACTGATGACGCCAAGCTATGGAAGGACTTGTACTACCAGTACAAGGAGCACTATGGTTCTATTGTTTCTCCTCCGGTGTCTAGAAACCCGGATGAGATCATAGACATAGATGACGAAGGAACTCATGTCACTGCTCCTCCTCCCAGGCCCAGAGGCCTTAGAATGGGTCTGCCTTCCTTCAGGCCGCCTTCCCGACCCCTCTCCCCTACTCCTCCTCCTCCACCTGTGCCTCATTCTGCCTATGCAGGACCTTCACAGAGGCACAGGGAAACCTCCTACGCCTCCTTTGCACTACCTCCCCATCTGACCTCTCCTCGTCCCCTCAATGAGAGTGATGTCCGGCGGATTATGCAAGAGGTTCTTGGGCAAACTGCCCCACAGGCTCCTCCCTCCAACTGCAGTACTCCAGCCCTACCTCCGGTCCCGTATACCTCCTTCAAGGGTCCCAAGCCAGCAGATCCAGAGAAGTTTTCAGGGAAGGCTGAGGACATAAGGAAGTTCATCGAGCAGTGCGAGAACTACTTTGCCCTCCAGTCACATGCCTTCCCACATGACTGGATCAAGACCAGGTTCGCCCCGACGTACATGATGGGTATGGTGCGAATCTGGTAGCAAGCCAACTCTCACCGCTGGACCCAGCAGACCACAATCTGGGACGACTTCACGGAGGCCATGAACCCATACTTCGGGGCCTTTGCCACCAAACCCCAAGCCATTAGGGAGATGATCAATGCCAAATAGACCAAGGGCATCCTCTCCTACCTTACCTACATGGAAGCTCTCAATCAGGTTGTCCAAGGTGACCAAGAGTCTTTCAAGTTTTGGGTTGAGAGGGGCCTGAAGGAAGATCTCCACTTGGCAATGGCGACCCAAACCACCCACGAGACTCCTGCGGCTGAGTGGCTCTCTCGTGTGGTTCAGGTGGGCCTGGCAATGGAGGATGCCCGGGTGGCCATCCAGGAGTCCCATAAGGGACAAACGACTAAGCAGAGTTCAGCCCAGCCCACCTCCTCGAACAAGCCCAAGAAGACCCAGGACAAACGTCCCTCGGGGTCCTCTTCCTAGGACAAAGGGAAGCTTCCTCAGCTTACTGAGGAAGAGAAGGAGTGGGCTAAGAAGAACAAGGCCTGTCTGCGCTGCTTGTCCAAACACCATAGTGTTAAAGACTGTTACTCCACAAGGAAATTCTCCATCTCTGCTGTCAAGATTGCATCCACATCAACTGAACGCAAGGCAGATGATGATGGGAACTCCTCATCCTCGAAGCAGCAAAAGACCTCTGCAGCCCAAGTGGTCGACCTCCCGGACGACTGGAAGGATGGGGATGACATCCCCATGGTGTAAGTGCCCCTCTCCCTTTTCCTTGTGGTATCCCACACCACCTCTTCCATTTTCCTTTGTTCTTTGTTTCCTTTAAGACCCAGTTGGTTTGAGACATTGAATTTGTTGCACGAAATTTCCTTTAAGACCATTGTTTGAAATTTCCTTTGTGCCTTTCTTTACTAAGGAGCTGGTGTTCGCAACCATCGTTGCGTTCTCGGTGGGTGGGCCTGCCAGCATTGAGGCTAATATAATTCATGATACCCATGAGCGATGTATTATGACCTAATGTCCTGTTACGACTGTTACGATACCCTCATGTATTATTTTCCTTCTTTTTTTAGAGGCGTTGATTAGAGGTTGTGTTTCCTTTTTCTTTTGCAAGTTCTGCCTGAGGAGGGTCCGTACCGGATCGAAATGCGCTAGCCGTATAGCAGACCACCACTCTTTACTGCATCCCATCAAGTTATCAGTTTTGCCTCATTGCATTTCCAACTCCCACTGCTAGGAACAACCTCCTTACAGACAAGACGTATAGCGAGCTCCGGCCACGAGTTTCCCAGGAGAGATCAGGGAACGTATTCGCTACCGCCATCATGTCAACCATAGTTTCCTCCAAAGAAGGCCCTGCCCAGGGCAGGTGTGTTACGGTTCCAGTCACTTTGCGCTGGAAAACCCATTCCGTTGAGGGTCCCTAAGTACACGTGATTACAGCCACAGCCAAGGTGGACAACGGAGCCACCGGAGCCTACATCTCCGATCGCCTCCCTGTCCCTAAGAAGAAACAGTCCCAGGCGGTCAACGTCTTCGCCTACGATGGTTCCTGCCGGCAAGAGTGGTATTACACGCCGAAGCTACAAATGCAGGTCCTCAACCATCGTGAACTTATCGATTTTGACGTTGGCCCTATGCCTCCAGACATGGACATATACCTTCCTGTTAAGTGGTTCCAAGATCATGAACCACAGGTCGATTATGACCAGGCTGTTCTAGTGGGATTTCCCTCCTCCAAATGCAAGAACCATCTTGTGACGCCTTCTGTCCAGATGGCCTCGGCATTTAAATTGATTAAGGATGACGACTTCTACACCAACTACGAGGCTGTCAGTGGCGGACTGCTTGGGTGGGTGGACACCCCAGTCAATAAAGGAGTTGTCCGTCGTTGGTGCGCTGCCATGACTAGGGCTCCAGTGGGCAACTTTGCCGAGCTCTTCATGCAGTCTTCCATCTCCTCGACCTCTGAAGGTGATACCTGGGAACAGATCTATCCTGCTGTCTTCTCCGAATGCCTAGCCTCTTCGCTCCCCCCCCATCGGGAATGGGATTGCAAAATCGATTTGAAGGAAGGAACAACTCCTCCCTGGGGCCCGCTTTACCATCTATCTGAGACTGAGCTCCAGGCCCTGCATGAGTACCTTGATCGCATGATCAAGGAGGGGAAGATTAGGCCCTCCAAGTCTCCAGCAGGCGCTCCTATCCTGTTCGTGAAGAAGGCTGATGGTTCCCTCCGCCTTTGCGTCGACTACCGGGGTTTGAATAAGATTGTTATTCAAAACCGCTATCCTCTGCCCCTCATGGGTGAACTTAGAGACTGTATTGGCAATGCTCAGTGGTTCACCAAGCTCGACCTCAAGAATGGCTACAACCTCATCTGCATTGCCGAGGGTGACGAGTGGAAAACATCTTTTCACACTCGTTATGGCCAGTACGAGTATTTGGTGATGCCATTTGGTCTCTGCAATGCCCCTGCTGTCTTCCAGGAAATGATGAACACGATTTTTCGCAACCTCTTAGATCTAGGTGTCCTCATTTACCAGGACGACATCCTGATCTACGCCGCGACCAAGGAAGAACACGACCGCCTTGTGCACGAAGTCCTCAAGCGCCTTGACAAACACAAGCTGGCACTCAAGCCAGCCAAGTGTGTCTGGGCGGTCCATGAAGTGGAGTTCCTTGGGTTCATCATCTCCGACAAGGGCATTAGCATCTCAGAGGATAGGATTCAAGCTGTCCGAGATTGGCCTACTCCCACCACGGTTCGAGATATCCATTCGTTCCTGGGCCTCGCTAACTTTTATCGGGTCTTCATCCAAGGATTTTCGAAGATCGCGACGCCCCTGACAAACCTCACCAAGCAAGACCAGCCCTGGACCTGGGGGTCTCTGCAGCAGTCTGCCTTCGAGACCCTTAAGGCCCTCTTCACCTCTGCACCCATCCTTGTTCATCACGATTCTCAAACCCTACTTCAAGCCGAAACCGATGCCAGTGACTTTGCCCTGGGGGGCGTGCTGTCGCACCGGTTTCCTGACGGCTCTATTCGCCCATTGGCATTCCACTCTCGTAAACTTGAACCCACAGAGCAGAATTATGAGATCTATGACAAGGAGATGCTTGCAGTGTTTGACTGCCTTTACACACAATGGAGACATTGGTGTGAGGGAACGGCTCATCCAGTGCTGGTAATAACGGACCACAAGAACCTGGAGTACTTTACGACCACTCAGCTCCTCTCCAGGAGACAGGCCCGGTGGATGGAGAAATTGGGCACCATCGATTTCCAGGTAGTATATCGGCCAGGTAAGTCCAATCACGTGGCTGATGCCTTGAGCAGACGAGGGGACCACGTCCCTACGGAGGGGGCACCGGAGCTCGGTCTTCTCTTCCTCAAGAAAGGACAGTATATTGCTGCAATTGAGAAAAGCTACACCTCGCTCAATCCCTCCTTTTACCAAGCCTTGAGGGAAGCCATTGCTACTGACCTGGAATACCAAAGCATTCTGAGCTCGCCACAGGAACCCTACAGTGTTCATGATGGCCTTCCAATGTGGAATGGTTTGTGGTATGTTCCCCCATCTCTTCGCACTGAGGTTCTCAAGTCTAGGCACGATCATCCCATGGCAGGCCACTTAGGCCGAGATAAGACCTTTGATCTTATCGACAGAGACTTCTACTGGCTATATCGACGGTAGGATATAGCCAAGTATATCTCTGCGTGCGACCAGTGCCAACGGAATAAAGCCCGCCGACACAAGGCCTATGGGCAGCTGCTTCCATTGGAGATACCCTACAGGCCATGGGAATCGATCTCCATGGACTTTGTGATGGACCTCCCTCCTTCTGATGGCTTTACCCAAGTTTGGGTGATCGTTGATTGTTTCTCCAAGATGGCGCACTTCATTCCTCTCAGCCCTAATGTCGACTCCAGGAACTTGGCCAACGCTTTTGTCCGTGAGATCTGGAGACATCACGGCCTTCCTGCCAACATTGTCTCTGATCGTGACCCTAAGTTTGAATCCTTTTGGGCTCACGTTATGGATCAACTCGGGGTTAAACTGTCAAGAAGCACTGCTGCTCACCCCCAAACCGACGGATAAACGGAACGCCTAAATCAGGTCCTGGAAGCCTATCTCCGCGCCTATGTCAACTTTGAGCAGTCCGATTGGGTTTTCTTTCTCGCCCTAGCAGAGTTTGCGTACAACAATACCAAGTCGTCCTCTACCGGGGTGTCCCCTTTCTTTGCCAATTTTGGATATCACCCTTCGCTTGACGCTGTTCAAACCGTTTCCGCCTACCGGGGAAGTGAGGCTCTCACAAGAGAATGGACCACCATTAGGCAACGCCTCTTCGATGCTCAGAAGAAGATGGTTGTGTGGTATGACAAGTCTCACCTTCCGTTCCCCGAACTTCAACCCGGAGACCGCGTCCTACTTAAGCGAGATGATATCACCCCATCCCGACCTTCCGGCAAGCTAGACGCGAAGTTTGCAGGCCCCTTCGAAGTAATCAAACCCATTGGGCCTCGGGCCTACAAACTCAAACTTCCCTTCTCCTGGAAGATCCACCCTGTTTTCCACGTCTCCAAGCTGGAACCCTATTATGTTTCGAATCGGTTCCCTGTTCACCCTCCTCCTGCTCCTGAGATTGAGGAGGGCGAAAACTACTTCTTTGTCTCCGAGATCGCCAAAGTTCAGAACAATCAGGAAACCAATCAGGTGGAATATTTCGTGTTGTGGGAAGGATACCCTCAGGATGAGGGGAGTTGGGAACCCTTGGAGTCACTGCTAGTAAACGGCGAACCCATCGACGCTCTTTTGACCTTTCGACAGGCCCATCCGGAGGCAGAGCGCCAAGCCACTGAGTCAGAGGAGGCTCCACCACGCAAGCAAAGATGGAGGAATTGAGGTATGTATAGTTTCTCTTTCCTCCACAGTTGGTTTCCCTTGAATGCAGCGGGGCGACACCACTGTGTCCTTGCATGATCCTGAGTCCCCTTTAAGCTCTATCGAGTTGGGATGATCTCCCCCTACAGGCTGCAGGAAACCATCCTTTCGCCTCGGTTGCTCTCAGAGGGAAAGGAGAATCGACACAAAGCTAACTCTTATGCGCATGGGGACCATACGCCTTAGAAGGGGCATAGTGTTATGAACACCGGTAGTGGTCAGCGTCAAGGTACCTGGACGATGCGCTATGATGGAGGTTACGCTTAGATTGTCAACATGTGAGTATGCCGTCTCCACCCTTCACCATTGTGTTAAGCGCTCTGGAGATGATCCTCTATCACATGACCTTGTGGCCTGATGTGGCATGGTGTGGCTTTGCCGTTAGCCTTGACTAAGTGCGGGAAGTCAGCCCCACGGGCACGTGATCGGCTATCGGCATGACGCAACATTGGCCTAGTCAGCCATGAGGTCATGATCGGGCGATCGGACTCGTATCGTGAGAGACTATCACAAATCGGGAGTGAGGCCTGAGAGTGTGGTAGGTGATCATAGTCACATCGAGTACTTATCCCGACCTGTCCTTTCAGGACTCTTCTACAGGTTTCAGAGATTAGGAATCAGGAGATGGTCTGGAATAGGTCTTAGTTCTTTGTGTTTCTATTTCCTTTGTCATCTCTTTGTCAGCTCGGGTGAAGGATAAGATATATAAGCGTGTGGTTGTTCTGTCTTGTATTCTCTTCTTTCCTTCCTTCTTTAGCATAGAGTTACCTTGTCTACTCTGCGAGTACCATTGTACGAGCCTTCGAGTTATTTTCGAGCCTTAAAGAATATATTCGTCTTTTCTCGTCTTCAACACCTGAAGTCCACCCTGTTCGTCGTAGGAACGATATCTTCCAGTTGAGCTTTCATTTAGCCAAGATATCTGAGTTTACTCAGTAGCGTTTGCGAAGCGTGCCTGAGGTATCCTTACCGAGTCTTATACGAACCATATAGGGTGATCCGTCACAATAGATCTGTTCCTACTTATTATCTTTAGAGGTTGAGGAGATGGAAGACTGCATGAAGAGCTCAGCAAAATCACTACCTGGAGCTCTAGTTATAGCAGTACTCTAAAAATGGATAACTCCTTCATTTGCTGGGGTGTCTACCTACCTAAGCAGCCTACCTCCAATAGCTTCAGAATTAGTGTAGAAGTCATCATCCTAAAATAATTCAAATGCTGAGGCCATCTAGACTAATAGTGTCATAAGATGGTTCTTGTATTTAGAGGAGGGAAATCCCATGAGAATAGCTTAGTCATAATTGACCTGTGGTTTATGATCCTGAAACTACTTAACAGGAAAATATATGTCCACATCTGGAGGTATATGACCAACATCGAAATCAATGAGTTCATGATGGTTAAGGACCTGCATTTACAGCTTAGGAGTATAATACCACTCCTGCCTACAGTAACCATTATAGGTAAAGATGTTGATCACCTGCGACTACTTCTTCTTATGGACATGGAGCTAGTCCAAAATTATGGTGCTGGTAGCTCTATTATCCAATTTAGCTATAGCTGTAATCATATGTACTTGGGGACCCTTGATCATGTGTGTTTTCCAGTGAAAATTCACTGGAACTGTGATGCAGCTATGTTAGGTAGGGCCTTCTTTGGAGGAAATAATGGTTAATATATTAGTGGTAGTGATTATTTTCCCTGATCTCTCCCTGGAAACTCATGGCCAGAGCTTACTGTATAACTAGTCTGTAAGGAGGTTGTTTCAAAAATGCAAGAGTTAGAAAAGCAGTGGCAAGAGCAAAAACAAGGGGTACAAATAACAGGAAAGAGTGGTGGTCTACTATACAGCTAGTGCATTTCAACCTGGAATAGGTCCTCCTCAGGCAGAACTTGCAACAGGAAGGAAATACAACCTCTAATCAATGCCTATAAAGAAAAGAAGGAGAATAATACATGAGGGAATCATAACAGTTGTGAAATATCAGGTTATAACTTATTACTCATGGGTATCATAAATTACATTAACCTCAATGCTGGTAGGCCTACCTACCAAGAATAGAATAATGGTTCCAAACACCAGCTCCTTAGTAGAGAAAGTATAAAGGAAACTTCAATCAATGGACTTTAACTAAATTTCATGCAATAACAAAAACTAATACTTCAAACCAACTAGGTCTCAAAGGAAACAATGGAAAAATAGAATGAAGAGGTAGCATGGGATACTACAGGGAAAGTGAGGGCAACTTACACCATGGGGATATCATTTCTATCCTTCCAGTTATCCAGGAGCTCAACCACTCAGAAGGCTATAGATGTCTTCTACTGCTTGGAGGAGGAGGAGTTACTATTGTCCTCTGCCTTCCTCTTATATGATGAGGTAATTTTGATGGCAGAGATCAAGAACTTCCTTGTAGAGTAATAGTCCTTTATACCATAGTGCTTAGACAGGTAGCAAAGATAAGCTCTATTCTTTTTGGCCTACTCCTTCTCTTCCTCAGTAAGTTGATGAAGCTTCCCTTTGCCCTAGGAAGTTGACCTAGAGGGATACTTGTCCTAGGTCTTCTAGGGCTTAGAAGGAGCAGAATATACAGGGGTCTGCTTGGTTGAGTGTCCCTTATAGGACTCCCGGATGGCCACTTAGGCATCCTCTATCACTAGGCCTACTTAGAACACATGCGATAACCACTCTATAGCCAGAGTATCATGCTGGGTCTAGGCTACTATTGCCAGCTGGAGGTCCTCCTTGAGTCTATTCTCTACCTAGAATTTAGATGCTTCCTAGTCATATTGAGCAACCTGGTTGAGTACTTCCATATAGGTGAGGTATGGAAGGATCCTCTTGGTCTGCTAGGTATTGATGATCTGCATAATAGCCTGGGGCTTGGTAGTGAAGGCTCTGAAGTAAGTTTTTACTACTTTAGTAAAGTCCTCCTAAATGGTAGTCAGCTAGGTCCACTGCTGAGCATTGGCTCTCCACTAGATTGCCACCATACTTATCATGTACATCAAGGTAAACCTGGTTTTGATCCAGTCATGGGGGAAGGTATAAGCTTGGAGGGTAAAGTAGTTCTTGTACTAGTCAATAAACTTCCTTATGTCCTTAGCCTTCCCTAAGAACTTCTCAGGGTCTACAGGCTTATGACCCTTGAACGAGGTCAGTACTATAGGAGGCAGAGTAGGGGTTAATTACTTAGAGGGAGGAGCTAGTAGGGCAGTTTGCCAGAGTACCTCCTACACAATCCAGATAATATCACTCTCTTGAAAGGGACAAGAAGAGGTTTTACAGCGAGGAGGTGCAAAGGAGGTAAAGGAGGTATGGCCTCTTCCTGTAGAAGATCCTGTAAAGGTAGAATCGGAAGGGCCTGTAGGAGGAGGAGTAGGAGAGACAGGACAGGAGGCAGGAATGAATAACAGGATACATTGATGAGGGTGTAGAGGTGGAATGGATATATAGGTAGCCACATCTTTCATGTTTATAACCTCCCCTAGTGCTTAGGAGTGGGGAGGAGAGATGATCGATCCATAGATGTCCTTGAACTAATACTATAATTCGTTCCATATCTTGGCATCATCATTAGATTTCATGAGGTCTTCCCTCAGTTTGGTCATCTCTTCCTTCCTTAGGGTAGACTGGGAGGAGAGATACTTATTCTCTGCCTATAGCTTCAGAACCTACTGTTCTGCTTCTACTAGTCTAGCTTGGAGAGATACCTCACTCTACTCTAAGACTTTAACCCTAGCCTTCTCAGCTACCATTGACACTGTAAGATTGGCAATTTATTCATTATAAGAGGCAAGGAGGTATAGAGCCTTGTCTACTAGCTACTGGTGGAGCCTAGCAATCTGCTTGTTAAGCCCCTTAACTATATCCTGGTATGCCCTATTAAGGGTATTGGTATAGTTAGTCTCCCTTTAGGCAAATGTTGCCCTCTCCTTCTGGATCTATTCAATTGCAGAAAGGAATAAGTTGGTCATGGATAGGGGGAAGGCCACAGACATCTTAGGAATAGGTTTGTTGATATTCTAGTAGAGGACAATAGTGGCATAAACAATCGAGGCCATATCATCCCATTGTTTCTAGAACTCCTCTTCAGTATTTTGAAGGGCCTATTTAAAGGGCTCTTCCCTGAAGAACTCCCTTGCCTGGTAGAGGGCACATATAGTAGCAATATAGTTGTTGATTACCACCTTCTGGTGCTTATTATCATAGGCCAACTCCCTAGGCTTGAGATCAATAGTAGCCTCCTCATGTATAGAGTCATTGGAGGCTGAGGAATAGGTAGTCTGAACTGTTCAGGCTGAGGGGTTGTTGAGCTATATGCCCATAACAAGTGCAAGAGAGGATGCATCAGGCATTAGAATGTCAGAAGAAGAAGCCATCTACTTTAAAGAATATAGTGTAATGGATCACAGTATATGGAACATATAAGACTCGGTAAAGATACCTCAGGTATGCTTCGCAAATATTACTGAGTGAACTTACATATCTTGGCTAAACAAAAGCTCAACTAAAAGGATATCTTTCCTACAAGTTCAAGGTAGACTTTGATGTAAAGAGAGGAGAATGAATATATTCTTTAAGGCTTGAAGATAATGTAAGGCTTTCTCGATGGAGACTGCAGAGAAGATGAAGAAGCTAAGTGTAGCCAGAAGGAAGGAAGGAAAAGACAAAGACCTAGAATAGACATGTGCTTAAATACAACTTCCTGTACTTGAGATAATAAAGAGATGATAAATAAAATAGAAAAATAAAGAACCATTTCACAATCTAGACCATCCTTTGATTCCTAATTGCTAAAACCTGTAGAAGAGTCCAGAAAGGACAGGATGTGATTAGTACTCGATTTAGCTATGATCGTCTAATACTCTCATAGCCTGTACTCCTATTTAGTGCTAGTCTCTCATAATATGAGTCTGATTACCTGATCATGACCTTATGGCTAACTAGGCTAATGTCACATCATGCCATTAGCTAATCATGTGGTAACCGTGGGGCTGACTTCCTACACTTAGTCAGAGCTAACAGCAAAGCCACACTATGCCATACTATACTACGAGGTCATATGATGGAGTATCATCTCCAGAGTACTTAACACAATAGTGAAGGAATAGAGATAGTATACTCACATGTTGACATTCTAAGCATAACCTCTATTATAGTGCAAGCCAGGTATTGTTTGGATAACTACTACCAGTGTTCATAATAGTATGTCTGTACTTAACTTTTCCTTTATACTTCTTAGAGGTATGATATAGAGTAATATGAGATGTTAGGATTTTCTAAGGATGATAGATAATTGTATACTACCTTTCTATTTCTTTAGGTGCTATTAACTTCCTACTTTGATCACTTGCAATATAGATAGGGCATTTATACTCAATGAGGAGTAAGGACATAGTCACATATTGTAGGAGCATTGGGTATGTACCTTCATTCACTATCTGTTTCTTTGGGAGGATGGATTTCCTTATAAACCATCGCTAGATAGCTATATGCAATGTTCTTTTGGGATGACCATTTCAAGGTTGTAAAGAATAAACATGAATATACCTTGCTGCCTACCCTACTAATGAACCTTTCCAACCTTTGGAGAGCAAGTAAAATAGGACCTTTTCTACAAAATCTAAACTGATGTGCAAATCAACATAATGTGCACTGCATTTATGCACAATAAATAACAGAAGTGAACAGGCAGCAGCTGATACAGCTTCAATTGCTATGTCCATTTCATGAATCCTATCATGCGTAACTCATGGATTTTTGCATCTTTTCCACCAAATCACCTTTGACCTACTTGAAATCCCTATTAAGAACCCCCTTTTTTTTTCGTCTATGTTGAAGATTTAGTAAGGCTGTAGATTATTTTTTCAAATAATCTTGCCGACCTTAAAAATGATCATGAATCGTTCGAGGACCACTGGCATATGCACATTGACAGTCTAAACATGCCACATATTTTGTAGCAAGGTTTGATGACAGTCGGGGAATCGAGTAAGCCAATTTTTTTCTAACTTTTTTTGGTCCTTCATGTGCTTGAGATTGCGTTTATGCGAAAGAGGTTACCATACCACGTAGCAGGCTCACTGTCACATGATAGATACCCATATCCTGCGATGCCTCCGGCGACCCTATTCCCGCCACATCTCCAGTACCCAAAAAACCTAAACTCAATAACTACAAAATTGCACTCCACAAACCTCTTCATGCCCCCGGGGAAGGGAGGGAGTTATGGCTGTTTGAGGGGAGGGGTTGTTTTAAGGTTGTATCCCTCGCCTATCTCCAAAAATAACTCTTTCAATTTCCAGAAACTCGTTAATCTGAGACCGCAAAATTTTTTCGCCTGGTTTTATTTGTCTAATAAATTTTCTCTCTCTATGATGCGATACGTAGTTGTGAAGGAAATATAATTTTTTGTTGTGCGACATCGTCTCGCTTCCCCGTGATGTCTCACTTCCCGGTGCCATACGTTACTTGTTAGATGCAGAACTAAATTAATATATATATATATATTTCCCAACCATTATTCACTTCAACCCTCTTGGGCATTTCAGACACGTCATTATCAATTTTTGACATTTTTCCCCCCATTCTAGCGACGGCAAAAATCGACCTAATTACAAGGAGTTGCGTCCACGAAACCACCGTAGTTCCTAGTCTTCTTTGCATGTCAATAATCAGCCCTCCTGTGAATCACTCGACTCATCTTTCCACAAATTTACTATATTTTAACATTAAAAATAAAAACATTGAGTTAGGTACATTAGCGAGACTATCTTATTTCGTCCGTCTTTCCTGCTCAAGGAAACGTATTAAGTTCTATCTATACCCAGAAACGCAGTTATGAAGGAAGATAAACATTGAACTAACCTTTTTTTCACATCTCCATGGAGTTTGAGGCTGCGTACTTTTTATTCAGTGCGGTATTTTTCTCGCCCACGAAGCGCCTGCTCATGGAGTTGTTCTTGCTTGCCGCCAAGGTTTTGAGCAGGGGCTATGGAAGTAGTAGTCAACTCCTCGATTCTCTTGTCTTTTTTAATTGACTTCTCTATGATGTATGACACGAGGTTGGAAACTTTGAACTCTGTTCTTGCGAACCTGTCAGTGACATTAAGGATTTTTTCAGCAGAGCTCGCGTCGCCAGCTCCAACCAATCCCTGGCGATTCTCCGAAGCTTCAGGAATTGCAGAGAATCTCCTGTTCTCTCGTGATTCCCCACGCTCTCCGGTGCACTTCCTGATGGAGTATGATGATGATGGGATTTTGAATGATGGTGTAGATCCCTCCTCTCTATACCTTCCAGAGTAGGCCATTTGTTGGACGGGTGTCGCGGCCTTCGAATCGAGGTTTCTAACCGAAACTGGATGGCTAATGGGCCTTAAATCTCCGGTTGTTCTGTGAAGTCTGGAAGGCCTTCCAGCCGTACAAGGGATAAGTAAATAGCGGCTCTTTCCGAACTTTACAAGGGGCCATGGGGACTTTGGGGTAATAGAATGCTCATCACGTGAGGAACCAGGATCCATCACGAAATCAAAGGGGAGGAAGAGGAGAGGGAGAAGGAAAAAAAAAAAAAAAAAAAAAAAAAAAAGAA
>JABYPW010001730.1:0-13986 GCA_016880775.1 Phymatotrichopsis omnivora
TTTTTTTTTTTTTTTTTTTTTTTTTTTTTTTTTTTTCCAGTAAATGTTAAGATTCTTTTGTTCCTAATACATGTATATCTACTAACACTTGTATATTTTTATGTAGGCTACACTGGTCATGGTGTAATGAACCGTGGTTATGTGCTTTCCTACTTGTTATATTCTCCTTGTATTTCCTATTGTCAGTGATGTTCTTTGGAATTCTGTGTTATGAGTCATGAATTGTCACTCAGTCATGTATAGTCGCTCATGCCTAGCTGTCTGCCTTGCAGAGGTTATGAGAACAGTGTTTAGATTGAATGACGTATAGAAAAGGGTCATGTGGATGAAACGGGTTTTATAGAGACTGCTCTAGAAGGGAGGCAGTGCTCTTAGCAATTGGTATAAAGAGAAGGAAATCTCGCGGTCCTGTATTTCCTTTCTTTGTTCTTTACACAGTATCTTAAGTATATACCTTAGGAATAAAGAGTTATTCCCACAAACCTTCAGCACATTGCTGCCTCACTTAATGCATACCTCTTGAGTCCTCTCAAGAGTTGTGTATCTTCTTCCGTCCTGGTTGACCCTAAAACCCCGATACAAGCTAAGCATCAGCTGTATCGCTGAAGGAGTTGTCCTTTACACATGGTATATCCTTAGGCACCGCTATTTTTTTGTTTTTTCTTCTAGTATATCTTCTTGCAATTTACTGTTTACATACATATATGTCTACTAACACTCTTGAGTTGTTACTTAAGCTTTACCAGTCTTGCTACATCCTTGCGTACCTATGTTTTTTTTTTCTTTTCTGGTATATTTTTTCATGATTTTCTATTTCTATACATATATATATACTAATGCTTTTGAGTTTTCACTTAGGCTTTACTGGTCTTACTATTTCCTTGGGAACCTGTGTTTTTTTTTTCTTCTCTGGTATATTTTTTCGTAATTTTCCATTTCTATATATATATATCTACTAATACTTTGAGTTTTCACTTAGGCTTTACTAGTTTTACCACATCTTAGGTGCTAAGCTTTTTTATTCCTTTCCAGTATATTTTGTCATGATTTTCTAGTTTTCTACATATATAATCTACTAACACTTTTGAGTTTTCACTTAGGGTTTTGTTACGGCAGGGGTCTTTGGTATATTAAAGGCTTGGTAAAGTGCAAGTGCTACTCAACAAAGAAAGTATTCCTGAGTAAACTCAGATATCTCAACTGTTCTAAATCTGGATCCATAAATACACTTCCTATATTTGAAGATAGAAAAGAAGCAAAGTTCAAGAGTAAGAACGAATATATTCTTAATGGTTATAGCTAGTCTATAGACTGAAGAGAGAAGGAAGGAAAGAACACAGAAGTGACAAAACTCTTTTCCCACTATCTCTAAACTAAATACACTCTCTCTGCAGTGGGATGGCTGTTACAGTAACTTAATAGGATAGCCTATCTACAGAAAGTTCCTCCTCTTAACTGACTAAAAAGAAATCCTCCACCTACCTGTGTCGAAAAAGAAAAATGCAGACTACTACATACAAAAGCTGACTGGGGAAAAACAATCACTAGGCAAACCTTAAACCAATGAAAGAAAAAAATCCACTATATAGACTAAGCAAAAAAGTGGAAAAAAAAAGAAAAAGAGAAAGGGAAATATGCAAAACCCCTCCTCGCTTTACCAAAGTAGAAAAAACAAAGTTCTAGCACAGAATAATAAAAAGAAAAAAGGGGGTAGGAAGGGGAAACCTAAACTCCTCCCATGGTTGTGGACTTATCCTTTCTATTAGACTCGGCAAGTTTGGCCTGAATCATCGTCATGCAGATCATATTGTTCACTTTGTAGGGGCTGGCGCAGGTAGCATATCTGAGCAGTGTGTTCTCACATGCGAAACCTTTCAGCTGTTTGCAGTTGGTAACACCGCATGTATGTTTAGATATTAGGTAAGGGCTAGCACAGAGTTGGCAACAAGGAGAGGACTGGCAGTTTTAAATGGGGTGTCCAAACTTTGAGCAGTCTGAGCATTGGGTGTCGGCACTGAAGTAGATGTACTTGACAGTGCGACGGGTTTTGTTGAGGATGGTGAGGCCCTTAAGGATGCGAGCCTCATTATTGTTATTGATAACAGTGATCACTAGGGAGCTATGATTCTGTTTATTGATTCTTGCGCTAGATGTCAGCCAGCGCAGGGTTATCGATAATGTAATACTACAGTTATAGCATTCGATCTCTTGATGGAGTCGAGATATCTGTCCTATGGTGTTGAGGTCAGTGGCAGTTAGGAGGGTATAGACAATATACTTCTTCCACATGTGATTGCAGTTGATTCCCTTGACTTCGCTAAACTTACCAACTGCTTTGGTAATGACAGGTCGCTAGGCAAGGATGGTGGCAGCGGTGACTATCTCCATGGTAGTGAGGACGAGTGTGGTGGGGTTGTTGTTGCAGTATCATTAGATGCCCAAGAATGAGGGAGCTTTGGCCTTGTCTAGGGCTGAACACAGAAGCGACGAAACTCTTTTCCCATTACTTAAAACTAAATATACTCTTACCATAGTAGGATAGCTTTGTGCTAACTTAATAGGATAGCCTATCTATGGAAAGTTCCTCCTCTTGACTGACTGAAAGGCAATCCTCTGCCTACTCGTACCGAATAAAGAAAAAACATAGACAACTATGTACAAAAGCTGACTAGGGAAAAATAATCACTAGGCAAACCTTAAAGCAATGACAGAAAAACTGCCTACACGGACTACGTGACCTAGTAGAAATAAAAGAGAAGAGAGAAAGGGAAACATGCAAACTCCTCCTCACTTTACTGAAGCAGAAAAACCTACCTTCCATCGCAGAAAAATAAAAGAAGCAAAATAGGGTAGACAGGAAGCAACTAAACTCCCCCTATAGTCATGGACTTATCTTTTCTGTTAGACTCGGCAAGTTTTACCAGGATTATCGTCATGCAGATCAGATCATTTGCTTTATAGAGGCCAGTACAATTTGCACATCAGAGAAATATATTCTTGTAGGTGAAGCCTTTCAGCTGCTTGCAGTTGGTGATGCTGCAGGTATGGTCGGAGATTGTGTAGAGACGAGCGGAGAGTCAGCAGCAAGGAGACGACTGACAGTTCTGAACAGTGTGTTCGAACTTCGAGTAGCGGGAGCATTACATGTCCACACTGAAGGGGATATACATGATGGTGTGACAGGTCTTGTTGAGGATAGTGAGACCCTTAAGGATACAAGCCTCATTGTTATTGTCAATGACAGTGATCACTTAGGAACTGTGATTCTGTTTGTTGATTTTTTTGCTAGATATCAGTCAGCGTGGGGTCATTGCAAGGGTAATACTGGAGTTATAGCACTCAATTTCTTGACGGAGTTGAGATATCCCTCCTACAGTGTTGAGGTCAGTGGCGGTGGGGACAGCATGGATGATATATTTCTTCCATATGTGGTTGCAGTTGATTCCTTTGACTTCGCTAAACTCGCCAACTGCTTTAGTGATGATGGGTCAGTAAGCAAGGATGGTGGTAGCGGTAACTGTCTCCATAGTAGTGAGAACAAGTGTGGTGGCGTTGATGTTGCAGCATCACTATCTGCGCAAGAAGGAGGGAGCTTTAGCTTTTTCTAAGGCTGAGTTGACTCAGTCTTGGATCTGAATGTGAGCGTCTTTGCCGAAGGCCGACGCTTCTTTGATGTCGACAATAATTTCTGGGTCACGGTGGGTGGGGTAATGTGGGGGAGGAAGGGGGGTCATTGGGAGAAGGTCCTTCTGGGTGACCAGAACACCCTTCTTCTTTTGTTTTTCAGAGATGACTTGAACCCAGGTTTGAGTATCTTAGGCTTGTTGTAGGGCAGGGAGAGAGGTAGAGGTGGTGGCAATTAGGCGAAGTTTCCTAAGATCCTTTGCAGTCACTTTTTGTTTTTTATGAATGTCCTTAAGGGACTTAAGGATTTCAGGGGGAAAGGGTGAGCTCTCAGCATCGGGCACTGGGGCTTCAGTTACAGGTGGGGGTGGTTGCGACTCCAGGGCTAGAACTTGGCTAGCAAGCTCTATTTAGGTGTTAGTGATGGTGGAGAGGGTCACCTGGATAGAAACCAGGGACTTCTGGATGTTGGGGAGTTCTCTTGCAAAGAAAGTGATAAGGTTTGTCTTGTTATAGGACTCGATGGCCTAGGCCTGATTTGAGTTGCTTCCTATGAAAGTGTTCATTCCAGCGGTGTTTTCTCCCAAACATAGAAGTGACGAAACTCTTTTCCTATTACTTAAACTAAATACACTCTTCCCCTAGTAGGACAGCTTTTACAGTAACTTAATAGGATAGCCTAGGTAAGGAAAGTTCCTCCTCTTGACTGACTGAAACGAAATCCTCCACCTACCTGTACTGAAAAGAAAACGCAGACCACTACATACAAAAGCTGACCATGGAAAAGCAATCACTGGGCGAACTTTGAAATAATGAAACAAAAACCCCCTATGTGGACTATGCAACTGAGCAAAAAATAAAAAAGAAGAGAAAAAGAGAAACATGCAAACTCTCTCTCACTTTACCGAAGGAGAAAAAACACAAGTTCCAGTGTAGAAAAACTAAATAAAAATAGGGAAGGAAGAGAAGTCCTAGACTCTTTCCATAGTTATAGACTTATCATTTCTGTTAGCCTTAGCAAGTTTGGCCTTGATCATCATTATATAGATTGGATCGTTCACTTTGTGGGGGCCGGCGCAGTTTGCACATCGGAGGACAGTGTTCTCATAGCCGAAGGCTTTCAGTATTTTGCAGTCAGCGATACTGTAGGTGTACTAAGAGATTGTTTAGGGCCTAGGGCAGAGTTGGCAGTAGGGAGGTGACTGATAATTCTGAATAGGGTATCTGAACTTTGAACAGCAGGAGCATTGGGTGTCGGCACCGAATAGGATGTACTTGACAGTGCGATAGGTTTTGTTGATGATAGTGAGCCCCTTTAGGATGCAGGCCTCATTGTTGTTGTCGATAAGAAAACAGAAGCAACGAAACTCTTTTCCTATTACTAAAAACTAAATACACTCTTCCTTCAGTGGGACAGCTTCTACACTAACTTTATAGGATGGCCTGGCTATGTGGAGTTCCTCCTCTTAACTGACTGAAAAAGAAATCCTCCACATACTCATGCCAAAAAAGAAAGATACAGACAACTATGTACAAAGGCCAACTAGGGAAAAGTAATCACTATGTGAACCTTGAAACAATGAAAGAAAAACCCCTACATAGACTATGTGACCAAGCGAAAAATAAAAGAGAAGAGAGAAAGAGAAATGCACAAACTCCTCCTCACTTTACTGAAGTAGAAAAACCCTGGTTCCATCATAGAAAAATAAAAACAATGTAAGGAAAGAAGAAACTAAACTCCTCCCATAGTGGTGGACTTGTCCTTTCTGTTAGACTCAGCAAGTTTAGCCTAGATCATTTTTATGCAGATTATATCATTTGCTTTTTACGGGCTGGTGCAGTTGGTGCATTGGAGAATGGTGTTCTCATAGGCAAAACCTTTCAGTTATTTGCAGTCAGCAATTCTGCAGGTATATTGGGTGATAGTATGAGGGCTAGCACAGAGCCAGTAGCAGGGAGGGAACTGGCAGTTTTAGACCAGGTGTCCAAACTTCGAGCAGCGAGAGCATTATGTATCAGCAGTGAAAGGAATATATTTGACAGTGCGACTTGTTTTGTTGAGGATAGTGAGGCCCTTAAGGATATGGGCCTCATTGTTGTTATCGATAATAGTAATTATGAGTGAGCTGTAATTTTGTTTGTTAATTTTGGAGCTAGACATCAGCCAGTGCGAGGTCATAGTGAGGGTAACACTAGAGTTATAGCATTCGATCTCCTGTCAGAGTTTTGTCATCTGTCCTATGGTGTTGAGGTTAGTGGCTATGGGGATATCATGAATGATGTACTTTTTCCATGTATGATTCCAGTTTATTCCCTTGACTTTGCAGAACTTGCCAACTGCTTTAGTGATGATAGGTCTATAAGTGAGGACTGCGGCGGCGGTGACTGTCTCTATTGTAGTGAGGACAAGCATGGTGGGGTTATTATTGCAGCATCTCTAGATGTAAAAGAAGGAGGGGGCTTTAGCTTTATCCAATGCTAAATTCATATGCTTGCGGATTTGGATGTGTGCATCTTCACCAAAGGCTAAAGGTTCTTCGATGTAGACGATAATTTCGTGGTCACACCTGGTGGGATAGTGTGGGGGGGGGAGAGGGGTAGTTAGGAGGAGATCCTTTTGGGTGACTAGCCCACTCTTCTATTTCTGTTTTTTAGAAACAACTTAGGCTCAGGTTTGTGAATCCTAGGCTGGTTGTGGGACAGGAATGGAGGTAGAGGTAATGGCAATCGAACAGAGTTTCTGGAGATCCTTTGTAGTGACTTTTTGTTGTTTTTGGATGTCCTTGAGGGACTCAAGGATCTCTTAGGGTAGGGGGTAGGGCCTTGGTAATAGGTGCTGGGGCTTTGGTTATAGGTGGGGGTGGTCGTAACTCTAGGGCGGCGATGCAGTTGGCGAGGTCCATCTGCATGTTGGCAATGGTGGTGAGGGTCGACTGGATAGAGGCCAGTGACTGTTGAATATTAGGTAGGTTTCTTGTAAAGAAAGCAATGAGGTTAGTCTTATTGTATGACTTAATAGCTATAACATTTTATATGTCGCTTCCTGTGAAGATGCTAGTTACAGCGGTATTATATCCTAGGAGTTTGCCGAACTTAGACATAGCGAGGTCCACCTACATTTTGTGAAAGGCTTCCACCTGTCAAACAATTTCAGGGGATGGTTAGAGGCCGATGTTGGGGAGGATAGGGGTAGAGGAGAAATGGGCAGGCAGGGGTGGAGGGGCGGCTGGGGTGTGCTGACGAGATATCGCAAAAAGGTTGATAATTAAAATTTCAAAAACAGCGCAATTTCAAAAAGTCGAATAGATAAGGTTGAGAAGCCTGAGAACACAGAAGCAACAATACTCTATTCCCTTTTTTAATACACTCTTCCCATAGTAGGGAAACTTTTCTATGAACTTAATCGAATAGTCTAACTATAAAAAGAGGAAATAAAACAAGCGACATGGCTTGAAAAAAAAGATATCCTACGCTCCTAGCTTTTGCGTTACCCTTTGAACAAAAAATATCCTCCTCCTCCCCCAACCATAAAACCTGACTGATAGACATGACAACAGGGTTAATAGAGATCAGTGGCCGAATACTGTTACCTGAAAACTATAAGGTTCAATCGCTAATTACCCTCCTCAGAACTACCGTCCAAATTGTCTAGTTGCTTAATGTAGAAAAAGAAAAGGCTTCCTGATGCGACCGAAGGAAAGAGGGGTTGCACACCGCTGCATCCTCAGTTTGTAGGGTGTAACACTCCAGAAGGCCTAAACACCTCTCCTAGGAACTCTCAGAGTGTCGCGATGTTGGTGATGAGCTCGCTTAAGTGACATAGTACGGCGAACACAGAAGTGACGAAACTCTTTTCCCACTACTTAAAACTAAATACACTCTTCCCCTAGTAGGACAGCTTTTACACTAACTTAATAGGATGGCCTTAAACACAGATACGACAATACTCTATTCCCTAGGGGAATATACTCTTCCTATAGTAGGGCAACTTTTCTACAAACTTAATCGAATGGTCTAGCTATGAAAGGAGGAAATAAAATGAGCAACATGGATAAAAACAAAGGAAATCCACTGCTCCTGCCTTTTGCATCAACCTTTGAACAAAAGAAATCCTCCACTTCCCCCAACTGTAAACCCGAACGACAGACATAACAACAGGCTTGATAGAGATCAGTAGCTGAACACTGTTACCCAAAATCTGCTAGGTTAAATCCCTGATTACCCTCCTTAGAAATACTATTCAAATCATCTCATTGTTTATCAAAAAGAAAAGAAAAGGCCACCCAATGAGACTGAGAGAAAGAGGGGTTTGATGCCGCTGCATCCTCAGTTCGTAGGGTGCAACACTCCAGTAGGCCTGAACACCTCTTCTAGGAACTCTGAGAGTGTCGTGGTGTTAGTGATCAGCTCACAAAAGTGATATAGTACAGTGGTACGATCCTATACTGCAATGTCACTTAAAGCAGCGCCAACCGTGGGTGCCCACTCTGCCCACTCGCTTATGCCATCGGGCCTCAGGCATAGATTGGGTTGGGACGACGATGTATCTCAGGTATCGTTGTGAGAGAAGTATGTCGCTTATCTTCATTTTACATGGTCAGAAAGGTGTAAAGACTCAAGAAAAGAGAGACTAGCCTGATGTACAGGCTTTGATAAGGAGGACCTTCACCCCTACCTCAAAAAGTAGCCAGAGTCGCAAAGGTTCTTCACAATGCCTATTATTCCCCTACCAGCTTTTATCTGTTGAAGCAGTCTAAATTTGCAAGTGTAGCTGACCACAAATCTATTGTCATTCTAGAAAGGGCACTCTCACTAGATTTTCTCATGAACATGCTACCAAAGATTACCTAAGCTCTGGGCTCTTTTGGTAGATCTAATGAATGCCTAAAGCAACACCATCACTAATCTCACTAAAGGTTACAACACCTAATGCGATCGCATCGCTGCCCTCGAAGAAAACCTAAGCGAGATTAGGCAAAACCTGCGATCTGAAACCACTAACAATGCTCTTGAGGAATCCCTCAAGAAAATCGCAAAAACGACCAAGGAGACCTCCAAAAAGGTCAAAAAGATCACAAAACTGAATGTCACCCCCAATGTGCCCACTGCCGGTAGAATAAAACCTACGCAACCACCACCCAAGGCAACTTGGGTGCAGGTGGTCTCAAAACAAAACAGAAGAGTAGCAGCCCCAGTACCCTCCATCCCTGTACAAGCAAGTGACCGATGTTATCCTGCAAAAGCGCAACCATGAAATTATCATCATAACCCCTTCTGAGATTAAGACTTTTGTCCCTGTCAAGCTGAGGGACACTGTCAACAACACTTTGGTGTCTGCAAAGGCCCCAACAGCCCTCTGCATCCCCGCTGTTCGAAAGAACAACCAACGCTCCATCATTCTTACCACCATCGAAGATGTCACTACCTCTACAGTACTAGTATACTGGAACAAAATCGAGGCCACTATCAAGGAACAATTCCCAACAGCCTCTATTCGAAAGAATACGAGGTAGAAGAAATACTTGGTACATAATACCCCCCACTCCCATACTGATACCCTCATAGAAGCTGATATATTCTAAAGAGAAATCGAGCACTTCAACAAGGGCATCATACTTGCTCAGACCCCCCAGTGGCTCCTACATGAAAGTGACCAGACTGGTAAATACAAGTCCTCACTGGTCATCATGGTCATCGATGGCGATAACAAAAAACGCATTCTCCAAGGACTTTTGATCCTTACCTGCAGACAATGAGTCGAGAAGTACATTCCTTACAACTCAGCCACACGATGCACCAACTGTCAAGAATTCAGTCACCACCACACTCGATGCTGGAACCCCCCATGATGCAACATGTGCACTGACGCATACCATACCTCGAAGCATACCTGTGGACATGACGAATGTAAGAAAGTCGGAAGACTCTGCAATGATACAGTCCTCAAGTGTGCAAACTGCAAAGGAAAGCACACGACTTTAAATCCCTCATACCCAGCGTTTATCTCAGTGAAGGCACTAGATGCTGCCTAGAAAGAGGAGGCTGTTACCATCACTATAGGTGGCGTATAATTTTCTTTACCTTTTCTTTTGATTTTTTCCTTTAGCTTAAAAGGTTTAGGTAGTGTGAGGAGGATTGCTTTTCTTTCTCTTCTTTCTACTTTGTTTTTCTTCATCTTCTTTTTCTTTATAAGAGTCCGATAGCTAGTTGTTATAAGGTTTACATCACTAGGAATGTCGGATGGGAGGACTATTTTGTGGGACCATTTATGGTGCTTTGTTACTGTACTGACACGACATCATGTCCTTTCTTTTTTGAATGCATATTTTCTTTTGTTCATTTCTGTTGGGGGATAATGGGTAACATACCATAGTCATGGACTGCATGCAGACGGCCCAGGTAGCTATACCAGAAGTAGAGTAGTTACCAAATAGAAATGAATAATCATCATCATCATCTTCATGTTCGGCCATATGAAGGGTTACCTTGACAGCGATTATCGAGATCACTCCTGTATTACGCGACTATGTCATATGCTCTTAGTTGAGTACACAGGCCCATCTGTACATCAGTGAACTGAGGGAGGACAAAGAAAGTCACTTCATGTTCTTTCTTATTACTTCATAGCTCTACATAGCTGTAGGAGGATGTTCTTTTAGATGGTCACTTACATGACTATAAGAATAAAAATGAATTACCCCCCCCTAGTCGCTTCATATTCTTTCCTTTCCTTCTCTCTTTAGTCTACACACTAGCTACAAGCCTTAAGAATATATTCGTTCTTACTCTCGAACTTTGCTTCTATTCTCTCTTTGAATGTAGGAAAGTGTATTTGTGGATTCAGACTTAGAACACGTTAAGATATCTGAGTTTACTCAGTAATTCGTTCCTCTGTTGAGTAGCACTTACACTTTACTGAGCTATATTACCCTCATAAACACATGCCATAACACTAGCTTAACCTGGATATATAAGTTGAAATAGACTCTGCAATTCCTACTCTGGGGGGTAGGACTTGAAGGTTTTTAGGTTCTTCTGGTGAAAGCAGGTTGTTATGTTGAAGTATCCTGGTGATTTTCTCGATAGTGAACTAGGGTGTTCCTCCTTGGAAGTTCCAGTTGACCGGGGATAACATCTAATATGAAGTCAACTCTCATGTATCTTCTTTGATAGTGATTTGTATAAGATATAGTATAGTGTGAAGGATAACTCCTTCAGTGATACCAATTATCCTCAGTCTATATTAGGGCTTAGGGGTCAATCAGGATAGAAGAAGATACACAACTCTCTAGAGGACTTTAGGAGGTGCACATAGAGCAAGACTATCATGTGCTAAAGTTTTGCAGGAATAGTACTTTATTCCTGTGGTGTATACTTAAGATTCTGTTAGAAGAAGAAAGAAAGCATATTTTATTTTCTGTACAACTACTACCTAAGGTACTATAATAGGGCATTTATATACAACTATGTATAGAGACATAACTATAGCCCTTCCCCCTTAAAACCCAAAGAAATCCTCCACGTACTTTTACTGAAAAAAGAAAACACAGATAGTTATATACCAGAGATAACCAAGGAAAAACAATCACTAGGTGAACCTTGAAACAATGAAAGAAAAACCCCCTATGTATGTTATGCAATTCAGCAAAAAATAAAAGAGAAGAGAGAAAGCGAAATGCACCAGCTCCTCCTCACTTTACTAAAGCACTAAAACACAAGTTCTATTGAAGAAAAATAAAAACAAAGTAGAAAGAGGAAAGAACTAAACTCCTGGCATAGTGGTAGACTTATCCATTCTGTTAGACTTGGCAAGTTTGGCCTGGATTATTGTCATGTATATTAGATCATTCACTTTATACGGGCCAGCACAGTTTGTACATCAGAGAACAGTGTTCTCACAGGCAAAGCCTTTGAGTTATTTGCAGTCAGCTACCCCGTAGGTGTACTTAGAAATAGTGTAGGGGCTAGTGCAAAGTCAGTAGTATAGAGGGGATTGGTGGTTCTATACTAGGTGTCTGAACTTTGAGCAATGGGAGCATTGGGTATTTGTACCAAAGGGGATATATTTGACAGTGCAACAGGTTTTGTTGAGGATAGTGAGGCCCTTAAGGATGTAGGCCTCACTGTTATTATCAATGATAGTGATCAGAAGTAAGCCATGATTCTGTTTGTAAATTTTAGTGTTGGACATCAGCTAGCATCGAGTCATATCGAGAGTAATACTGGAGTTGTAGCACTTAATCTCCTGGTGGAGGCAGATCATTTGTCCTATGGTGTTGAGGTTAGTGGCAGTGGGAATGCTATAGATAATATACTTCTTCTATGTATAGTTACAGGTAATGCCCTTGATTTTGCAAAACTTACCAACAGCCTTTGTAATAGCAGGGCAATAGGCAAAGATAGTGGCGGCAGTGATAGTCTCTATGGTAGTGAGGACAAGCATAGTAGGGTTGTTGTTATAGCATCTCTAGATGCATAAGAAGGAAGGGGCTTTGGCTTTCTCTAGTGCTGAGTTGACACTGTCGCTGATCTGGATATAAGCATCCTCACTGAAGGCTAATGGTTCTTCGATATCAATGATAATTTCTCAGTTACAGTTGGTACAGTATTGTGGGACGGGAAGAGGGGTGGTTGGGAAAAGGTCCTTCTGGGTAACCTGGCCACCTTTCTTCTTTTGTTTTTTGGAAACAACTTAAACCCAGGTTTGAGCATCCTAGGCTTGTTATAGTGTAATAAGGGAAGTAGAATTAGTGGTGATCGAACGAAGTTTCCTAAGATACTTTGTTGTCACTTTCTATTGTTTTATTGTTTTCCATGTCCTTAAGGGACTAAAGGACTTTATAGGGGGTAGGCAGGGCCTCAGTGATAGGCACTGGGGTATCAATTATATGTAGGGGCAGTTATGACTCCAGGGTAGCAACTCAGTTAGCAAGTTCTAGCTAGGTGTTGGCGATAGTGGTGAGGGTTGACTGGATAGATGCCAGTGACTGTTGGATAGCAGGGACGTCTCTTACAAAGAATGTGATGAGTCTAGATATGTTGAAGGTCTTTATAGCCTAAGCACCTTGGATATCAGATCCTGTGTAGGTACCATTTGAAGAGGTCTTGTATCCAAGTAGGCAACTGAACTTGGATATTGCAAGGTTAACTTAGATCTATCTAAATGCTTCGACCCTTTAGATAGTTTCAGGGGAGGGGAGGGGATTATTTTTAGGGAGAAGGGGGGTAGAGGTAACAGGGGCAGGTAGAGGTAGGGGGGTAGGGGTGTATTGACTTGACATCTCTGATAGGTAGAGATAGAAAAGTTCATAGTAAGAATTTTCAGAATAAGGGAGGTGTGAAGGTTGTGAAGTGGGATGAAGAAGAAAGAAAGAGAAATATAGGACTATGAAAATTCTTCCTTCTTTTATACCAACTGCTAAGAGCACTACCTCCCTTCTAGAGCAGTCTCTTTAAAACCTGTTTTATTTACATGACCATTTCCCATGCATCATTCAATCTAAATACTATTCTCATGACCTTTACAAGGCAGACACCTAAACATAAATAACCATACATGACCAAGTAATAATTCATAACTTGTAATGTAGAATTCTAAAGAACACTACTAACAATAGGAAACATTAGGAGAGTATAACAAATAGGAAAGTACATGACCACAGTTCATTTCAATTCAATACCTTTTGCATAATATTCCCCTTTCCTTCCATGATCACCGCCTTTGTGATTTCACCAGTTAATACTAACCCTTTCTTGATAGCATACTTTCCTGATTCAAGGGATTCATGTAATCTGAATGCTTCAAAATCAAAGGAGGAGGTGCTAACTCCAGTTACAGTAACAATGGTACTGTCCTCAAATAACTTTGTAGCCTCAAACCAAACAAAAAGAGAAAGTAGAAACTGAGCATCCAGTTGGGTGTAGGCTAGTGATTTCTGCACCTTGGTAGACTTTACTAGATGCTTTACTGGATGCTTTACTAGAGTTGTTGATTCATTATTCGCTTTTGATTTCGGTTGCAGGGGTTCTGGGGTTTTGTCTTGTTGCTGAGTAGGCTTGGCGGAGGTAGTAGGCTTAGACTGTGCTAGGGATGGCTTTCTTGTAGAGGAATGAGTTTTTGGAGCTTTATTTACCCAGTGTGTATTTGATTTCAACTTTTTTGGGGCCATAGTGAGGGTGGGGAGGTGTGGGGAAGATTTTTGTGTGGTGTTGGTTGCTAAGCGATAGATTTGACAGACTTTTGCCAGCGACTATAATAGGTATTCAGGGTCATTGACCCAGTTAGTGCCAAACCACCGATAATTACAGAACATAGCTAAGCAGCCCTGCAATAACCGATAACTGACCAAAAAAAAAAAAAAA
>JABYPW010001731.1:0-13981 GCA_016880775.1 Phymatotrichopsis omnivora
AAAAAAAAAAAAAAAAAAAAAAAAAAAATTTGCAACTACTGTTTATTGCTAATCCCAAGGCTCTCTTATGGACGAACTGAAGAATCAGAGCCTTACATGCCATTTGAACCATTAGCTTTAAGAGTGTGCTCAGCAAATGTCGCCTTAATTTTTTTTTCGTTACCGGTTCTTAAGATCGGAGGAAGAATAGCTTATAATGATTTTTTTTTTTTTTTTTTTTTTGTGCGACTACTTGCCGTTAATACTGGTAATTATCTAAGGTGCCTATCGCTGTAGTGGAAGGGAGGTTATCAAAAACGTTACTGGTGCGTATTATGGTGGAAATTAATCGAGTAACCGTTACCCGATCGACGGAAACAGTTGGGGAAGCCACGGCAATAGGTCTATTCCACTTTCCACTTTCCTCTTTCCTTTTTATTTTTTATTTTTTCTCTTTTCCGTTTTTTTCTTTTCTTTTTTTCCTTTCCATTCCTTTCCTTTTTTTTTATATATTTTTATTATTTTTATTACTCTCATTATTATTAATACTAATGTTATTATAATGGATACTATTTAGAACTGTTTTTCAAACCCCCATTTTCCTCTATAGCCCCTGCACTAAGGTACAGCAAGGCAGACGTCACGAGTCATCACTCGAAAATATCGGCGCTACTTCCGGCTCTTAGATTAACTAAAGAATCGGTTTACATGACATTAGCGTGTTTCTACTTCGCACTCATTGGGTACTAGCAGGAGCTCATCCCGATACTCAAGGACCGTTTTCACTTTTTTCTTACTTCGCCTTGTACTCATGCGGTTTTCCTTTATCGTGTTAACTTTACGGTGGTTTTTTTTTTATTTTTCCTCACCCCACACATCGTTAGGCTCACACCAAGGCAGTTTTGCTGTTGCAGAGGGTCCGTCTCCGGCGGCGGCGTCGGGCTGATGAAACTAGAGTTTGGCATAAGTACGTGGAAATTAGAGATGCTGCGGGGCGCAAAAACGCAGTAGCATGGCGTGAGAAAACTTAGCTGTTACGGCGCATTTTGCAATACAAGTCTACATATGGCAATCTGACCTCAGCGACAAAGTAATAAGAGCCTATGGTGATGCTTCGGGGTGTTCCGCGGAGAGAGCTTTTCTCCTTTATTTTATTTTATTTTATTTTATTTTTCCCGCTTCACCTGCCTTGTATCCCTGCGCACCGAATTTCTGGTGTTTTCTGTAAAATGTTCGACGTAAAGGAAACCTTCAAAATTATATCCTAAGAGAAAATGTAACGGCTGCTTTTACTCATGGAAGTGTTAATGGATGCGCACTTCGTAGTCAATCCAGATACTCGAATGGATATCTGTCGGGGAGATAACATGTACCGGTTCAAGGCGTTTTTCAAGACTGACTTAGGCGTGCGAGTTCAGCCGCTGAGGCGCAGACGTCGGTGTTCGGGGAAAGAAACCATAAAGCTGGGTTATGACTACGACCGGCTAAATTAGGTGGCGAGTGGCGAATAGGAGCGGCGCGGGTAATGAAGTATTTTAGCACTTTAGCGGAGATCATATGAGGTTCATCGAGGTCAGCAAATTAAATAAATCTGCATGTACATATAAACATGATCCGAAAACTTTGGAGGATGAGAACGATCCGAGGACTTAAACGAGGACGTCTACTTTGACGGAGTGACGAAGCTGTAATCAGTACTGAAATTATAGTTGCGAGAAATATTTGATTCTCGAAAGTAAAACAGAGTTGACCTTGATAAACGGGGAAGTTTATTTTACCTATAGCTACCTAGCCAATCCCATTTCTCCGCGATAGTGCAATTAAGTTTCTGGAATTAGTAAATTATAAAAACTATTGTCTTTTACTCATACGTTTCGATTTTTATTTCGGATCCGCTTCAGAAACCATACGGTCTTCGGGGCTCCTGTATATACTTATTTTCTGGTGATATTTTTTAAGGCATTGTGGGAACTATTGCGATTTGCGAGGGTAGCTGCGGTTAAAGCGGTGGCGAATGAACGTGGCGTTTCGGGAGAAGTTCAGTGATGGAGATCACATTTAATTGTCCTGTTTGCGGGCTTCATTTTTGGGTCTGGAAGCCGTGATACGGTGGTGTGGGAATTGACGTTAACGTCAAAAGCTGATTGGCAGTAGCTAGTTACGAGTGTAACCAATCGAGTATTAGCGTTTAGGTAAGAGACAGCTTTTCGTATCCTTTATTTTTGCGATATTACATGTATATCCGAGCTGAGATTGCGAAAATCTCGGGGGTATTAGCTATGCTATTCTCTTCGCCTCGTGCTATATGTGCTTACCCCCTTACTATAACGTCTTTGCTACAAGAGAAAGTCTATGGTAGGCTGCGTTTGTTGTCTACCTATTTCATTCGGAGGTTGGAAAATATCATGATTGGCTGACGATCGGTAGCATTGACGTAGTGGCGAATGATGATACGCGTTCGGACAACAGGTTTTTAATGCTAGCGGAGATTAGAAAGTTCCAAAGATCGTTTAGCGTTCATGAGTTTGGAGTAGAGACTTGAGATGTACGAGGGACGAGGCCGATAGGATAACGAGGATATTAACCTCGCTGACGAGCCCTAGATGAGCTAGAGTTTGAGGGCCGTTTCCAGTGGAATTGGGAAAGCAAGAGGAAGTTTGAGGTTAGTATGCTTTTGCCAACACTCTATGCTTGGATGTTCCGGCTCAGCCAAGGATTCTTTTGAATCTGATATGGTGATGTGGATGTTTGAGGCTGTTTTCGGTGTGCCGCGATGTTGACGCGCGCGGAAAGGATGTTACATTTTCGGCAGAGTTGGTGTGATAATCTATCCCCATAACGACGGAGAGTGGAAAATGGTAAGGAGAGGAAATAGTATATATACCTTGTTATATATACGGATATGTATTTCGACGTTTGAAATGAATGAGTGCATACACAACTAAACCGCCCCCGATTAACTACGCACCTCCGCCAGCACGATCACTCAAATATATATATATATATATATATTGGGAAAATTTCTACTCGATTCGAAAATGAGCTATTACGCTTCATCCCCCGATTATATAACTTCACATTGCTGCAACTGTTTCCGCTCTTCTCCTTCACCACCTCTCACTTCTTTCCCCAACCGTAACTCCAAAAAACCGCCCCGTTCTCGCTCCTTCACAGAATATCACTTATACTACACTCTCCGCAAAGCACATATGAGACGGCAAAGTCATTTTCTACAGAGACAATTTCCTGCACTCTTCCCGATCTCGCTTATACCGCGAACACGCAGTCCAGAACGCTTTTCGCCGGATATACATGCACACGCATGCACCAAATATCGATCTGAAGATATGCGAGTCAAGCCACCACTATATATAGCGTGCGTGAAGAAAAAAGAGGAGGAGGAAGAAATGTGGGTGGGGGTGCCGGAATCAATATTTTATCTCGGAACCGAGGATATTGCGCCATTATTTTTACTTTCTAATAGAGACTGTAATCATCTCATCTATGACGAAGAAGGGTTTGGTGGAGCAGGATACGGAAGTGTGAGTATGGATGTTCTTGCGACATATCCCGAGAATATATATGGGGTCCAGGAAGTAGTGGGGAGGAAATTAAGGAGAGTTGGTAGGTTGGTTGGATTAATGAAAGTGCGGTGAATATTTGGATGTGGGTTTTTGATATATCGGGAGGGCAGTCATAAATCTTTGGGGTTTGTTTTATTATTGAGTTGACAATGTTTTGGTTTGGATTTTTCACACTTACCCTTGTATGCATATTGGGATAATGTTTCATTTTTTAGGTGCGTGCAAAGAGGAGGGTAGTAATCAAGGGGGTTGCAGGAAAAGAAAGTGTGTTAATAAAAATCAAAGAGATGTATATATATATGTGTTCAATCAAATTTTAACTTCATATTACAATACGATTCGGCTTGTCGAGTGATTTCGTAAGTTGGAGAACGTCAATATTATGTTTCCATTGTAAAATAAGTAATATAAGACTGGTATGGTGCAGGGAGGGAGCCCCGGAGCTTTTAGTGTGTATAATGGATTGTATTAAAAACTTGGAATATGAATAAGCTATTAAGAACCCCTGGCATATATCGAAAATTACCCTCTGTAAAGGTGCGGAAACCAAAACCACTATTTCAGAGCATCGCCAACGCAAAGCAAACCCCGTGTAAACACCATGAACGAATCACAACCCGCCCGATAGAGTCAAACTCCCCAAAACTATCCATCAATTCGTGCATCAACCCTCTTCCTCTTCCTCCATAGATCGGAAAATCTTCTTTACTCTTTCATCATAACAATCCGGCCAATAGACAACAACATCGCTAACATCCGCCACTTCTACAATAAATTTCCTTCACACTTCCGCCATCGCAGCATTCCTCATGACCAAAAGCGAGTACCTCACCGGATGGCTCACCTTTCCACCAGCTGCATTCAAAACGCCTAATTCGGCCTCGAGTAGTTGATTAAAAAAGCATTTTTTTTATAAAATGTAATTGGATTTTTTTTTTGCATATTTTTTTTTTAAAGCTTGTTGTGGCAAATGATATATGGTGTTGGGCCGCATTGGTCGAGTGCCAGTGAGAGGAGTGGGTACGTAGCCACTCCTCCGTTTGCAAATTGTGTACTTGCGTGGACGTAAGCAATTTGGGAGGGTGTAGCGATTTTGAGGGATAGGAGAGCTTTGAACGGTGGTATGTTGGAAGGTTTCATGTTTCATGGGAGTGATTAGAGCTGAGCAAAGAGAAGCTCGTGGTCTTAGGACCAAGTGTTTGGCGGGTCTGGGAGCAGCCCGAGATGATGTTACTTCCGGACAGGGAATGGATGCTAAGTTTGACTGGTATTTTGCATAAATAGAAAGGTTGGCGGACGTTGTGCGTAGAAGTGGGGTGAAGTTCCACCAGGCTGAACTTGGGTTTGGTTTTGGCATAATTTCTATAAATTCTGGGTATGCAGATGCTCGTTAAGTTAGGGAGTTAGACTGCCAATTAATGGGGTTGAGCTTCCCAAAATGTCGACGGAACTTGCAACTTTGGGGGAGGGGGGAGAGAAAAAAATTAGATTAACGAATTTACCGAGCCAATGCCTACTGAGAGCAAGTTTGTGTCATGCGTCCGGTACTGAGATTGAATGGGCAATGCAGAACGCTGTTCGCAGTGCCATGAACGAGGTTCGGACACAAATCGTTCGCCATACGCCAGCATCGAGGAAGATGTTAAAAAGTATCGTTTTCAGTTTTGGATTGCCTGCCTTTGTGTCTGTGCCCTGCTCTGCTTTGTTGAATTACGGTTTTGCGCTGGCACGGTCGGTGGGAATTGGGTTGTAGGTTTCGGTTTGCTGTTTTGTGCTTCAGGTTTTGTTTTGTTTTCATTTTGTTTGCTTTGTTTCGCTCTGTCGTTTTTGGTTTTGTTTTCGTTTTGGAAGAGTCGTGAACCGCATATACTTCTCGTACGTAAACCACTTTAAAGGAAGTCAACAACCAAAAAAAAAAGAAAAAAAAAAAAAAAAAGAAAAAAGGTATGGAGTAAAGAATCTCGATGTATCTTTTTATAGTATTTTTGGTTGATGCCGGAGCCTTTCTCTAACAACCGGGAGGATGGGATGATGGGTGTGTGATGTCGCTCGAGGAACTATTTCCAATAGCCGTTCCAAGTGCTCAAATTGTTCTTACAGTAGTATCACCTCAGAACCGAGAATCTCGTGAGATCTTGAAATGGCTACCGGAAATAACTCTCGGGCCGCATCATACATCTGTTAGTCCCACCTTTCGAACGAAAATTTTCGCAGTTCAAAACTTGTTGGTCGCAGAACATGCATGGCAAATAATACAATCTCCAGATATCCTTCTGGTAACCTGCTTTCCTGCAGTCCTTCCTAAGCCGCGCTTCCGAATCCACGCTTCCCATCACCTATACTTTCCTCCCTCTGCGTTGCTTAGCCTTGCTGGCCTTTATCTTAGCCCTATCTGTCCTTCTCTCGCTCTTGGTCAGATATCTAAACTTCTTTTTCTTTTCCTTGGACTTCCTCTTCTTCTTTCCCCCCTCGTTTTCCCGTTCCTCCGCTTTCCGTCTCTTCTCTTCTTTCACTGCTCCGTCTTCTGATTCATCGTCGTCTTTCTCCAAATCCATAGTCTCTACTGTCACAGTCGTGAATTTATCCTCGTCGATATACTGTGCCTCCTCGTTAATCTTCCCAAGTTCTATATCTTGCCCTTCTTCGATCCCTTCCCATTCGTTCTCCTCCTCGTCATCATTGTCTGAAGCCACGAGTTCTCCATTCTCTATGGCAGCGGCTTTTCGCGAGGCGGTTTCGACGGCTTTGATGTGCGCTTCGACTTCTTTCTTACGAGTCTCTCGTATCTATTTTCCGTTAGTAATGCATTTTAAAAATTAGCTTACAGAAAGCAAACTTTTCGTCGTTCTTCTAACTTTTCCGCCTTTGCCCGCTTTTCGGCTTCTTCTTGCGCATGTTTTGTTCGCTGGAGCTTTCCTGAGGCGCCCAAGGACATTAGCAAAGAACCTAGCTGGTAAGCAGACAATACCGAGGACAAACGTTTATGGAAGCCTGTGAGGTATTCTCGTCTTGACTCCCAATCAAACGTGATCTCTTCGACGCCGTACTTGCGTTTTCGCGAGGGGGCGGGCATTGCGGGGTATTGTTGGGAAAGATTGAAGTGAAAATTATAGATAAGCAGCCGTGGAAAATGATGGTAGTCTAGATGTCGGAAGCCTTGCGGTGTGGTTGTCGTGCGATAGTTGATGGCGATGATGGTGCAAGACGATGTAGGATCTGCCTGACGTCGGGTTGAGAAGAGACTTGATCGGATTACCAAATATGCGATAGTGCAACATGGGTAGATGACTTGGCGGTGTTGAGTAATGATGTGCAGAAGCGGCTAGATTGAAAAAGTCTGCGCATAAACCTGACTCGAGAATGATGAATAACGTATGTCATAGTTAAGCGAGCCATCACGTGCCAGCGAGCCTTGGCATTCCCGGTTTAATTATCTACCCTTTACACCACCGTTCACACGTTTTATGAGCAAACTCCACACAATAACTATCGGTATAGGTAAAGTTAAGCTACGACAAAAAAGTGATCATGAAAACCGGGTCTAGGAGGTAATTTGGGCTTTGTAAGCTGGTCGGAAAACCTCATTTCGTGCTGTCGCCGAAGCATTTTATATACCTCTCACTACCCACCAATTCCACTTCAAGGGAGGACGTTAGCCCCGTCGAACTGCACATAGCCATCGCCAACATCTTACTGCAGCCAAGGAAGCTCCTGTTTTGCAGTGGTGTAAAAGATTAGATGACTGGGGTTTTCTGCCAAGGTTGGATTTAGTGCAAGGAATGGTCGATTCTCTTCTACAAAAAAAAACTGTCAACCCTAACGCAACTATTCGGGGAAACTGATTTCTAAATCAATACCCAGACCTTACACTTAAAGATCTTACACTTAAATACAGCAAATGACTGGATAGACAAATAGCCTATGCAACCAACCTACAAGTCACTAAGGACTACTTCACCAAGTTGCAATGTGTTATCCGCCAACTGTTGGAATAAACATGCGTGAGCGTTTTATGTTCGGGTTTCGTTACCGTTGTTCCCTTTTTCCGTTTCGTTACCTTCCTTTCATGTTTTTGGGTCAGTATGGGATTTCGGGATATGTGCCGTTATCGGCGGGGCTTTCTTTATTGTCGGGAGTGTTTCCCTATTCTCCGTTTTTGTGTTCACGTTGTTTCTTTGTTTTTAGCCGTCGCGCTTCACAGTTTCTCACTCGGTTTTTCGCTCGCCGGTATATGTATCGCGGGCGTTCGCTCATATGGGCTCTTTTTCTTTTGTCCCTTAGCCATCTTTGTCTTCGTGCAATAGAATACAAGCTATTCTCTTTCTCTCCATCTACTTTTCGCGTCCGGCTCAACACCAACACAACCTTAAGCCCAATCGGATATGGAATATGGATGAAGAGGGCTTTCTTATAGATGTCTGTGCAAAGGCTCAGATTTTATGCAGAAATGAAAGGCAGAATCCAAACATTAGTAACGATAGAAAATGGGAAATGGTGACAGTTATAGAAACTGTCCTTGTTAGTGGCTTGGCGCTCCGTCGTATGGTTATCAACAAAGGCAAAGCTCACTACCTAGATAGGTATATATTAACTTGGATGAGTCTGGAAAAGATGCTACATTTACAATTAGTGCAACTCATTGGACAGATGACTATCTTGATATTGGGCAACTCAAGGAACATTGTTTTCGGGAAAACAACAGTATTGATTGGCAGTATTCCCAACTTTTAATTTTGGATGGACATAGTTCTCATGTTTCTTTCGAGTTTATACAATTCTGTACAGAGCATAATATTTTGATTTTATGTTTTCCGTCCCATTTGACCCACCTCCTTCAACAGCTTGATGTTGGTTTATTCAATCTCTTGCAGTACTATTACTGTAAAGTGGTTGATAATTATACATAGAGCAAAAACACTGGGATTGAATAATCTGTTTTTCTTCCACTCTTATTCGAAGCATGTACTGTTGCATTAATGCATCGCAATATTGAAGCTGGATTCGAAGGTACCAGTATTGTCGACGTGAATTCAAGAAAAGTTATCTCGAAACACCCCGCCAAGAGCAAGAGTACCAGCCCCAGCTTTATCGAATTCAAAGAAATACCATTCCACAAACTTGATACGAGAACTGAGAACTCCGTCGTCAAACACAAGCTACGCGGCAAAAATTGAGTAATGGAAATGCATCTTTGGTGGAGATAAAAAAATTAATTCTTCGATTTAGCTATAGCGCCGAGGCCGCCATTAACACAGCCGATATCGAGAAAGAAAATACCTTTCGCTTACGAAAATCAAAACAGCTAGAGGCAAAAAGTGATCGAAGAAATTTTGCTAAAGTCCGAATTGTGAATAGTACTGTTACAATTGAAGTACATGACAAGAGGTTGGAACAGAAGAATTCATGACCCTGAACTCCAATGGCCCCATGTACAACATCAAGAGTGATGCCGGAGCCTGCGGTGGGGCAACCTACACACCATCAAATGCATCGAATAAAGTCATTCGGATCCCTAAGCAGCCTACTATTACAATTGTTAGTGACTTAAAATCATACGCATAGACAATTGTGAAAGAAGAATCGGCAGAGGAAGGTTGGATCTCGGATGGTGAGAGTGACGAAACTTCACCACCTGCAGCAACCCCTCCACCAAGCGACAACTCGCGGCTCCCTATTCACCTTGCAGCACCCCTCTAATCACCGCCTTTCCGACCGTCTTTTAACGATGCGACTTTGGTCTCGGAAGTGAATTTTTTCTTTGGTTTTCGAGGTGGTGGAATTAATGAAAATGTAAACCTTATTAACCCCTCCCTTTGCTTAGAACTCACGCTTACACATTAAGAATTTATTCAGAAGGTTTTTCTTTTATTCACTTGGTACTTAGGGATCTGCTCATTTTTTGTTCGTTTTTATTTTTCGTTTTGTACGCGAGAAAATTCAATTTTTTTTTTTATCGTAGATATGTGTGTGCGCACATTGGCTCGCTGGCACGTGATGGCTCGCTTGACTGTGACATGCGTTAATGCACGAGTAGAATAAAAAAAAAATAATTACATCCCATAATGTATTGCACTGCCTTTAAATTTTATAGTAGGGGTATTCAAACTTAAAGTAGTACAAACGGCGTAAGGAACCTATGTAAAGTGGGGCACAATTAACGTCCGTGGGGGGTGGTCGGTTCATAGTATGGTTCCAGACATTAAATGCCAAGACCGAGTGATACCTAATGAATATTGAGTATTACCCGCTCATCTGGGTTACCTTTTTGCTCTATGCGTGCAATTCTATATACACATTCATGCACAGCATTTCTTTATTGATATAACGATATACTCAGCAATTGTATCCTCAATTATTTTTCCGGGTGGCGGGATGCTCAGACTCACCCGTGCCCGAAAAAAAACACATCCAACGCCTCGCAGACCGTGCAGAACTGAAGTGCTTCACTATTCATAGACCTCATGCACCACTTCCAGCCACCGACGACTTCCCAAACAACCTCGACGAAGACGAAATTTTCTCCGATTTTTACTCAGACACCTCCGGTTCCCTCGAGGATAGCGATACTTCCTCCGACGAGGAAATGACCGATGCCGAGCCTACCAAGTACAATAGTTGTGCCACAGGCCTTACCTTCTGTTTCCCCTGATATCTGTTTTTTCTTTTTTAATCGGTGCATGAGGCGGATGGATGCGTATCGCAAGGGATTTCAATACGGCACGAAGGATTATGAGGAGGCTACAAAACGGTATACCGGACACAGGAGGATTCATGAGCAAACTGATGATATGTAACAAGTTTATGTATTTTTCAGGGATGGTTGTTTATTTTTTTTCTTTCATTTATGTTTTCTTAGACTGTATGTATCTTGGCATCGACTTGGCGCTTACTAATCGCAAAATCAAAAATCCACAATGCATTCCTCCTCATCGTTATATTTCTCTATCACTGATGAATAAAGGTTAAGGGAACTTCTTTTCTTTTTTCTGTGCAGCCCGATCATAATTAAGCTGCCTATGTAAACCCGCTTAATCTCAGGATTCCCTTCACAGAATCCATCACCAAGTGTCTTCCAATGTATGTAAGCTCTACTAACTCTAGCTTCGCGAACTGAGCCATCTCGCTCTGCTTCTGTAACTAAAATCGGGTAGGACGTCGGAGAAGTAGAATTTTGCGGCTTCGATAATCTCCCTTCAAGAATCGTACTCGCCATTTCAATTTATTGATTTGTAACAAGAAGGCACAGGGTAGTAAGTTTCGCGATCCTTTTTAGGAAAATCTATTTAGTTTACATCACTTTAGAAATGATGGCGGCATAATCTTATTCATGCACGAGTGCTTTTCCCTCTCATCAGTTACAAGGCGAATCATTTTCTCATCTTCATTTTGTGCAGATACGTTCTCGGCCTGTCGCTTTGCTGCTATTGGCATGTTCGATGTACTAGAACTTTCGCGTTATCAATCCACTTTTCCAAGAAAAACTCTAACAGTGGAAATAATGCTTGTCGTGACTTTTGCTTATAAGCGTCGAGAACTTGAGACTTAAGTATTTACTTTGAGTTTTGCGCTGAGTTACAGGCGAAAAGGAAAAGGAAAAAAAGACTTCTGGAGGTGGACCCTGAACCTATTTTTTCCATTCTTTTACATGGTCTGGAAGACATTGAACGGCCAACAGACGGCAATCGTGTCTTCTAGGCACACCTGGAGCTCAGCGAATTCTGCAAACTTCATATTTGGATATTTAGCATGGAGTTCGCGCGATTCATATTCTTTGCAGTGTCATAGGGCCGGTTGTTTTGGTCGTACTGGATGTGGTCTTTTTCGAAGGCCACTTTTCGAGATGATTTTTTCAACTTCACTGAACGTCAAGTCTACCTTTTTAAACAAATTTACCTCATATACATCCACCAAACCCTTCAGAAAACCTCTCAGCTTGTGTATATCTATGAACAAAAAGCTATAATTTTGTTTGTGTAATTTTCGGATATTCGCGATACCGGATGAAATGAGCCAAAATCTTGGCATCCGGTATAGCGAGGTGTAACTGTACCAGCAAATGTCTGCGAACATTGCATTAGTCGCGCGCCACAGTTAGGGGGTTGGGGGAATGACCAATACAACCACCATCCGGCCCAAGGTCTATTCAGTTATTGGTCTCCACTCAGCAATTGACTAATGCGATGTCCGTAGGCTTTTGCCGGTACCAAAGTACATAACTCAAAAGTGGCGGACAAGTTTTTCTTTTAACAACGTCATGATCGACATATATTCCGACGAAGAATTAACGACGAAATAGCTCACAAAAATATAAACGAAATAGTTACGTGACTTAACAAGGGTTCAATATAGTAGATCTTGTAAGAGGTACGTGTACATAATCACTGATATTTATTTCGTAAGAATTGAACTAGAACGCTCCATTCTTTTTGCTAGACGACTCGAAATGCTTAAATCGAAAAATAAAAACTTTCACCTTCCAACTTTCAAACATGAGCTTCTAATCCTCCTCTGTCCCGGCAATGAGCCGCCTTGAAGTTACCCTCCTTGTACTCTACACATTCAGACGTACCGCCAGATTTTAAAGCAGCTGTTCGATTTTTTTCCTCGCCTTTCGTCGCACTTTGGTTCTCGCACCTTTTTTTTTTTTTTTTTTTTTTTTTTTTTAATATATATACGTACGTCGTACCTTGCTACACCGTGTTGCTGATTATAGCGGATATATGCTATACCATATGGATTCTTCTGCCGAAGCAATTTCCCGCCCCATTTTCACTCGTTAAACTGTAATAACGGATCCGTACGGATTCCCCCATATACTCGAAAGAACTTCTATAGCAAACAACGCCCGCATGCTCCGTTCTTAGTGTATTATCGAATCAAGTTTTCAGTAATATATTGAATACGTTTTCTTCGTATCCTAGCCCTAGTGATAATAACGATGGATCGAGTGATCTGCCATGACCTCCCATGCATCCGGTCATACATCGTTCTCTCCCGCATACGTGCTCAATGATTTTCAACCGATGCCGCGTAAAGTTTCCATAAAGTTCCTCTTCCTTGGCTTCCCTGACTAGGACTTGTGCTGGTGTGCAACTGTGTTCTCCTTTTTGTAGCACGGACCTTTTTCGAGCGCTGAGAACCAACGCAGTGCGTCCAAAACCGCGTTACCATAAGCGTACCCCTCAACGAAAGTAAGTTGATTTTACCTAGCACATGAAATTATTATGCTTAAAAGTAAGTAGATTCGGAGTATCTGCGGTCAATAAGGTGAAACGCGTTGAATGGTGCCGTGAACGCTTAAACTGGACCTACGACGACTGGCTACGTACTCTGTGGACGGATGAGTTTTCTTTTACAACTGCTGGTTTTGCGCATCACCCTCGGGTAACCCTTCGCCCAGATGAAGGGTATTGCCCAGATTGCGTTGATGAAAAGTGGGACTCTGGGAGGTCAAGTTTTATGGTATGGGGCGCATTTTACGGAGCGAAAAAAATCCGAGTTTATCTTTGTTCCTGGAGGTGCAAAGCTAGATTTCACCAAGTATATAGAGTATATCTTGGATTTCTTTGCTTATTCATTTCTGGCATGAAATATGTGAGGAATATTGGTGGACGCAGGTGGTAGAGGATGGAGCACCGAGACGTAAATAGTATGCTGTGGATTGCCGAGAAAAAAATGGGGTGGTGACTCTACCGTGGCCACCACAATCGCCGGATTTGAATTTAATAGAGGCATTATGGGGAGATATGAAGTGTGAATTGGTAGAAAGGTATGGGAGAGTAGGAAACTTAGAAACGCTGAAGGATGTGGTGACAGCTGCTTGGAATGATATTCCAACTTCTAGGTTGGAGAATTTAGTTCGAAAAATGCCAGCTCGGTTGGAAGCAGTTATCAAAGTTGGTGGAGCTGTTACTCCGTACTAGAATTTGAATACTTATGGTTTTTTTTTACGTAAGCGAAAAAACCCTTTTCCCTTCACACAAAATTTGTTAGGCGCCACAGAGGTCGCCTAACAAACTTTGGTGCACCCACAGACTTAACGACATACCCCAAGTACAAGATTGTAGAGGAAGAACGCTAGTTTGTCTTCTGTAGCGATTGAGACAATTAATGCGCATGTACGAAATTGCATGAGTACGACAGCAAAGATTGGCCAAAGTTTGTCTTCCAACAAATAACACGATTTCCACTGGACAGCTAATTATTGATAAGTGTGTAGAGAGCTCATTTATTTTACTGCCGAGAAGAATTAGAGGAGTCGTAGGTTGTCGCATGTTGGGTACTTGTGCATTTCAATTTTACAGCAAAAAAGGGAAGTGACCATGTTTATGGAGTGCTCTGTTCGTCCATATGTGGCGGGCTCCCGTTGTCGACATCGCGAAGTACGTATCACGTGCTTGTAATTTGGATGTATTTAC
>JABYPW010001732.1:0-13980 GCA_016880775.1 Phymatotrichopsis omnivora
TTTCTCAACTATTTAAAAGCGGGATAAGTTGAAAAAGGTTGGCTCATGCAAGATTGAAAACGGCTACTGGTACCCACAGGCACCCGTAGGTTAGGTTACCGTTAGCAGAGTCGTTCGCCGTAGCCAGTGGTAGGTATGTGCTGCGAAGACTAACTAATCAGCGTTTTCGAACTTTTCATTGCATGTACTCGGATACGAGGGCAAGTACCAGAACACTCGCACACAAAATTCTGAGGATTTGAGGTTTTAGATTGGTCTCAACCCCTGTTTTGGCTGGTTTTGCCACAGTTAATGTTCTAGTACTTACCCTCGTATACGAGTAGTTAAGCTCCTTTCTCAAAATCAACATACATTGGCTCGTACCTCGCCAATTACGTTCTGTTTGTATCATAATAAATATTTGTGATTATATTCGTCTCGATAAGAAACTTACGTGCGAGATCGTAGCTCCTAGGCATTGCCAATGATGCCACATAACCGAGACCCAGACTCTCTGATTCCGTTGGGCCGCGGGACTATAGCCATGTTCTGCAATTTTATAGATAAAACCATCATTAATATCAGGGATATCATTGCAGTGGCACTTTGAGTTGTAGGGAATCTTGGAATAGCTTCCTCAACTGATCTGCACTGATATCGGGAAACCCGAGGGTTAACTTTGTCATGTGTGATTTGGGTGTTAAATTCGTTCATATTTCCCGAAATCTCCCGTCAGGGCGAGTCAACTTTGCTACATTGCTGTTCGATTAAGTCGTTAGTTTTTCGCGTGGCCAAATGATTCGGAAGGTGGAGAAAGGAGATACATGATGTAGCACAGGTGGGAGGGAAAATCGTAGTGCTTACGAACATGAGACCATTTTTTTTTTTTTTTTTTTTTGCAAAGTATGATATACGAGATTTAGGTACCCGAAGTCCATTCGTTCTTGGAGACCTCCTAGTGCTTTGAACTCGTGGCACTTTTCGTGGGAGTTTTGCTTCTTTTTACTGGTGATTTTTTTAGCACGTGTATATATTTGCATTGAACATCCTTCCGTTATTGATCAAGGATACTAACATGGGGTTCTACAGGGATGGGCTAATAGATCTTGCCTTCATAATCCGTTGATTGCACCAAGCTCCAGCAGGATACGCCAGCGCGTCTCTGTCGGGCCTGCATAATTCTCCTCGGTCCGGCAGAATCTCCAATGTAACGTACTTAGATTTGGAAAAGATCCATACAAATGAATAGTGTAAAATGGAAAAAAGAGAAAGGGAAAAAAGAAAAAGAGAAAGGGAAGAAAAAAAAAGACGCACGCAAAGAGATCTATATTTCGATACAGGGTATTGCACCCTAATCCGATCGGCTCGTAAATAGTACATGGATAGCAATGTCCAATGCTCACTGTTATATCGCAGCGGAGGAGTATGAAGCTGGTAATTCTCGACATTCGGCACGAAGCACTCTGTCCACGCTAGTACTTGTTCACCTCCGAAATTTCTGCTTCTTTACTCATGCCCGTCAACTATCTTCCCAGGTAGTTTTCTTAGCAATCCAGCCATAACCTTTCCAATTCCCCAAGCTATCCCTTCTCCATTCCTAGTCAACAACTTCTCAAACATTCTCCAGATATGTTTCCCATTTCTCTGTTTCAAGGCAACACCGCCAACCTCCACGTCCATATCCTTATCTCTTTCTTTATCGGCGTTCTCCAGGAACTCTCGTAACCCCTCGGAGCCTTCTTCGAGACTCGTCAAATCAATAGTGATGCGATTTCCGGAGGTCGAAGCTAATTGTTGCCCCGAGTAATTGGCGTAGTGACGCAACACAAGTCCAGAATAAAATAAACCTATGTAAAGAAACACATCCCAATTCCTCCCTGGTGATCCATCCATAATTTTCCAAATTTCCACAGCATGCCAAAGAGCTCTTTTGGAAACGTAAGAGGATTGATCATTCTTGATATGGGTTCCTGCGGAGCTAGCTGCACTGGTAGGTATTGCCCCACCCATTGCAGATGTGTCAGAAAACGTCGAACGCGCCATTGCTCCACCACCGTGTTTTCTGCCGGCCATCTGCTCAATTCTTTCCAAATCCGAAAACAATACCAAATGATCGAGATGCCACATTACATCCGCCAGTAACCTTATCTGATGATTTTTTCCATCCCAATTCCCATCAGCAACATTTTTAAATAATCTCCTCCAATTTGCCAACACCCTCACAACTTCGTCTCTTGCCTTAAAATCGAATTCGTGCTCTCCTAGGGAAACACCAAATAATCTCGCAAGATCCAGGCTTCCCATCTGGCATCGCTCGAGTAGTCGGCGCTGTATCCGTGCATCCCAGACAGTTTCCTGAAGGCCGCAAAGGATTAAAAATAAATCCTGAAGGCTGAATATTGTTGCCGGCATTTCCGTCATATTCGGAGTTGACAACAGCTTAGAGGAGGAAATAAAGAAATTCATTAAATCCGAGAAACGATGTTGGCCGATACGGGATTGCGTAGGTGTTGATGATGAATTCTCTTGTTGGGCTAAAAATTGTTCGTACCATTTGGAGGAGGATGGGGCATTCCAAAGCTTGCTACAGCAAGGCAAAGAAGTTGCAAACTCGCAGAAAGAAACTAGTGGCCGTCGGCGAAATAAGGTGCTGAAGGACGCTTGAAATTGAAGAAACGCAAACCCCAACCTTTGATCATATAAAAGAGCAGTGATCGAACATCAGTATTTGTTAACACAAAACGGAAAGGGGGTGGGGGTGTTTGAGCCATCAATCATTACCTCTTCAGGGTTTCTCTTTTAATCCACTTATTCCATTCTGACTCCACAGTGTTTCCTCCCTCAATACGTACTGTAGTTCTAACCTCCGTATCTGAATCAAAAGCACCTAGCCGACGAAAAAACTTTGCATTTATGTCAGTTACACCGTTTACTTTCTAGTTTTAATCGAAGAAGATTCCAGTTAGAATAGAAAACACATACCCTAACTGCTACAGATTCACAGGACTGCGCCATAAACGTTGACCATTTATCCCCAGATCCTGAACTCGCGATCAAGAAAATAAGAACTGCTTGGTTTGTTGCAGGGCGGAGGCATAGGTGAGGGTTAACGTTAATCTAAACTCTCGCCTTAGTAAATCACATTATAGTCAACGCAAAAGGTACCATCGAAATTCTCTGGAAATTAGAAAGCCATCTCACCGTATTTGTTAAGAAAAATTTATGTAGTATTTCACCCATCTCCGCGGCATACGTGGGACCTCCATTCAAAGATGTATACAGCCCACCGACTACGGTCATAGCGAAGATCAGACATGCGTCTTGCTCTGCAAGATGGAATGTAGGGCGATGAATGATCTCGTAACCGAAGTGGGAAAAGAAAAGATCGAGAAGATGAGTTATCAGGTTAGTAGTTGGTACGAGACAATTTTTGTTTTTCGGCAGAGAGAACTAAAATATTATGTGTTGTATGTACTGTTAATCTTTCTTGGATTCGAAAAGGTGGCAAAGGAGATATATTTACGAACCCACTTTCGCCAGATAACCTTTGAAATTCCCTCCCATCCCTCTGCTTTTATTTTGGACGGCAAGTCCTGAAGACGACCTTCAAGGATTGCTGTTTCCAGTTTGGATTGAACAACTTGAGCTGCACGCGGTTAATTAATTAGCTTTTCCAATCCCCGATCCACTTTTGTTTAAGCAGCTCACCGACTATATGATCCTGGTCATTTTCCTCTGGTGCAAAATCTGTCGGCCATTTGCTGGCGGTACTTTCTCCGGTATTAGTGTCGGTGACGAATGAACCCGGAGCAGTTCCACTCCCAGGTCTTGGCGCGGTAGCCAGGGTGTTGCTCTCTCTATCTTCGGTGCTGTGCTCGCACTCTTCCCGGGCTATAGGCCGATCTAACTCGTCGCTGGAGGTACCTCGAGTCTCCTTCGAGCGCGCATCGGTTTTCCCCTGCTTGCCCGGGCAAAATGTTGGATGCTCATGGTGTACTTGCTCAGCTGCCGGGGAAGTATTTTGATTATATGCAAAGTCTTCGTTCAAAACGTTGTTTGGCTCAAAGAAATAATTATACGAGAAATCTTCTTCGTGACCATTAAAATTGTAATGGACATTGTTGTCAGGATTATCATCTGTAGAGGGCGGTGAGAAGAGCCAATCAAGATCGTCCATTAGAATATCTGCAGCTGGGCTATGACCGGGTAAATCATAGCCAGGGTTAGGGCCGGATAAATTATAGCCAGTGCTAGGGTTCACAGTCGCCGGCGTATATACCGCTGGGGTTGCCGAATGTTGAGGATAATACTGCGAAGAATTGTAGGAAGATTTTCCGTTTAACGATGGCAACCGGGGTATATGGCCCGTGGTATTTAATGGGAACGCGGTTGAAGCTGCGGTAGAAGCTGCGGTTGGGGCTGGGGTCGGAGGTATATCCAAATACTGGGCGCCTTCCTGAACCCGCCTTAATTCACCACTCGTGGAGAGATCGGAATATGGGCTTCCCGACCCTTCGGCACTATCCTCTCCGTGCTCATTGCGGAGTGTTTGCGCCTCGTTCAGAACCGGCGTATTATCCGTCGCAAAAGCTCCACCTGATGTGATGTTTGGCTTCCTGATAACCGCAAGTCTCTTCCGTGGTCTTTCGTAGGAACAATCCACATCTGCACTGATACACGAAGTGCAGGGCTTCTGAGCGTCGCATTTTCGCTTGGCGCGGAAGCACTGGTCGCAAGCTTGGATAGAACACTTGGCAATTGCAGACAAGGTGGGATCAGGTGTGCTGGAATCGGAGGCGCCGGAGGTATTTGCAAAGTGACTTTGGCGATGGCGGGTCAAAAGATCTCTGTTATCGCAACGGAGTGAGGAAGTTTCCAATTAGCATAGTTCCAAGGCGCCTGAAGTGGCCTTAGTCAATTCTTATTGAGGGTTGAAGTCTATTAATTGCGGGTAACGAAAAGGTTTTTCATGAGCGGGCCATGCATGGGTACGATGGGCAAAGGAATTTGGCAGAAACTGGGCATGAATCCAAAGATACAACCTTCGGTGAAAGGCCTTTTGACAGCAATCACATTCAAATGGTCTGCTTGATGCGTGAGTGGCCATGTGTCGGTTCAGATGGCTCTGACGAGTGTAACTATTCTGACACTGAGAACACGCGTAGCGATTTTTAGTCGGCATCATATGCGTACTGCCAGTGTTGGAGGTTCGGCTGCCGATAACGATTGACCAAGACTAGAGGTGCGGATGGGTGAAGAAGGCGACGAAAGCTGCACTCAAGAAGGCGTCCGCAACAAGCTTGCCAAGCCCTTGGCATATACTTATTATAGAATTAGAGATATATTACTAAATTGGACAGGTTCAGTGATATAACTAATCATGTACATGTATGCTGTCAATGCTACTTACTTTCCAAACTAGGGACTGTGCCTCAGACTAGTTAGTCATGACTTTCCAATGCTCAGTATTAATCGAGACTTCAAGAACCAACAGTTTCAATACATGATTTAAGCCTTGTTTTTCGCTAAGAGAACTCCGTGCTCACTAATTCTACCAAATATCTTATCTCTCCAAAATATATCTTCCATTATTCTCTCCCTTCATCCTTCCAAAAAAAACCGCTCCAACTTTCTCCAGCACTTCTCCTAGCCCCTCCACATCTTCTGCCGCCCCAAACGTGATTCTATCCAATCTAGTCACCAAAAATTTCATCCCCGAAAATTCCTGCCTCAAACGCTCATGAGAGTACCCAATGAGTGCCGGCTTATACTCCGCCTCCTGAAGTTCTTCCCAACTCACACCAAAATATATTTCCCCCTCCTCATTTCTCCTCGTCGATTCTGGCGGTTTGTTGAAAATAATGAACGTAGGATTTAGATCGATAATTTCCGGATGCGTAATATTCGGTGCCTGAAGAACCTTTCCAAGTTTCGGGGAAATGGTACGATATTCCTCCACCGAATCCAGCAAAACAACAATTTTAAAAAATGTCGATTTATCAGCGAAAATTACATCGTCGGATTTGATGAACCGTTTCTCTCGCCAATCTCCCTTCTTCAACAAGATCTGCGGGATATGAACTCCCCCAGTCTGGTTAACACCAGCATTGGGCTGCAGAAACCCCATGCCCTCCTTCCACGGATACCGAACCATCCCATTTCTAATCCCCTCCTCAAACACTTTTCGAACAAACGGAACATACTGGAACACAATCGGCATGACTGTATCCCGTATGTAGGTCTTGATATAGGATCTCTCGCAGGCAAGATTTCCATTGTAAATAGTGGCGGAGAGGGAAACGTTGACACTGTATTGTCTTTCAAGGTTCCATGAGGTGAATAGGGTGCGGTAATCGGTCAAGTTCGGGTATTTATGCAAGAGGCTGAGCCGCCAGGAGAGTGACATTATGTCGCGGATGCCGGTGGCTAGCCCTTGTCCACTGAAGAGAATAGAATTAGTGTGATCGTGATCGGGGTAATAGGAGATAACTTACGCGAAAGGTGGAAAGATGTGTGCAGCGTCACCGCAGATAGAAACCCGATTGTGGTACCATTTATTTGCATTTCTTGCAGCAAAATTAAATGGCTTACACCGGAGAACCTTGATGCAGTCGGATGGATACTGGATATCCCCCGAGAGTCCGTATTTTGCCCCGGGATGCGTGAGATACGGAAACAAAATCTTCTCCATATTCTCTCTGGAGGCTATTTCCCACGCATCCTCTCCAGCATTGACAACATATTCGCACCGCCAATAATGTTTATCGTAAGGGCCAAATCGACCACATATCGCCGGCCTTTTCCGATTGCAAAGAAACCGGAAATCTTCAGGGAAGAATTCATCGTATACTTGCTCTGGTGTGAAGCCTTTGCGCCATAAGGGGAAGTCTGGATGCGTTCGCTGTGTTAGCAATTAGAGCTCCAGATTCACAGCTACCCATGTTTCAACGTATTTCCAACTGAACCGCGGCAGATTAGGAGATTGGTAAAATTTGAATGCATCAAGCTGCGGTGGGCCATGGGAAGGCGAAAGGGTGCGCTCACTCTGTGTCCATCATTTTAACTCCTCTTTCTTCCAGATACATTTTTCGTACAAAGCCTCTTCGGCCATCGCACCCGACGACGAAGGAGCCCTGGTGAGCAATAAGAAAGCATGCGTGAGTTAAGGGTTTCATCACAAACGTATCACGTGGCGTGTCGTGGAGGGCTCGGATCCATTGAAATTTACTCACGATGGCCTTAATATCCTCGGGCGTTTCTGCCTGTCTTGCCTCATTGTTGGAAAGGTCACGAAATGTGACGGTCACTTCTTCCCCCTTCTCTTCAATTCCGATTACTTCGCATCCAAGCTTCACAACTACAGAGTCATGCTTCGCAACAGCCGCGCGGATTTTCGTTTCTGATATTTATTTTGTTCTCGCATCAGATCAAGTTCGAAGTTTCGGAGCAATTCACCAAAGAAAGGATTATGTTTTTTCAATGGAAGACATAACTCACCAAGCGCAGGCTGAATGTGAAATTCAGCGCCCAATCTCGCATGCCCACATTCCCGCATGTTATTATATTCCATCAATGGTAGCGAATGCAAATTATAGGTCCCGGGCTGAAATCTGAACATGCGAGGTACTAGAAAATGAAAATTGCAAGTCAGTCCCAGCTAGCAACAAAAAGAAGACCAATTGACGATGGATTTTGCAAAAGCGCCAACGAACCATGTGAAAATTTCTTCCAATCATCGTCAGTCAACCCAATGCCCTGCAGATATCTTGCCGCCTCATCATCAATTGTGATTGCTCGCGGATCCGCGTTCACTTCAACGTCGCGTTCCAGTACAAGTGTCTATGAAGCACATTTAGCTGCTTTTCGTGGCTTGATATTGAATTGTTCGATGTGCTATCAAGTTTTTAAGCCAATAGCTTATCTTCACTCCATAAAGGCCTAAGTAAGCCGCAAGCGTAGCGCCGGTAGGTCCCGCTCCAACTATAATCACGTCGTACCGTTCAGCATTTGCGGCACTCTCGTTCAATGAGTCGGATTTGGTGGTGGTGGTATGATTGTTCATTTTTTGCGAATTGTTGCTGAAATTATAGTTTATTTGATCGTTACTGTATGGCAGAGCACGTAGTTATCGGATTCGCGCAGTGGTTTGAATTTGAATATCTTAAAGAAAAGTATACCGAAATCCATTTCGTCCGTTGGTAGTTATATGACTTGTTGAGCCTGTGAACTGAGAATGTACTAGTACAAGTGTAGCCCCACATTATCCGCTGGATAATCAAAGATCGGAACACCCATTCCTGCCAACAGATTCAAATCCCACAAGAACCGTTCCGCGCTACAGGGGACACTAGCATTGCCGATAAGCACGGGCTCCAATTATGTAGTGCGTTCGCGCGACGTCAGGCGGCGTTATAGTATACGTACTCGAGTAGAGTATCCAAACTTCGCAACAGAGAAGTATGCACGGGGCAAAGCGCCTCTCGGCTAAGTAAAATATCAGCATAACTGATTCTAGAACTAATTAAATCTTTGATTAATAAGGATCAGCGAATATTACTAGTACATGTACTCTACGTGTGTGTACTTGGGTGCAGGGGTATACGATGAGAACTCGTTCGTAGCTAGTAATTATACGCCACATTCACCCGGCTTAACACCGGTGAACCAATTGGTCGTTACGAGCCACTTTCCTCTTTGCGAAAAATGCGTAGTAGAAATAATGTATTTTCAAGTACCAACCATGATGCTCGTATCTCCTTGTCCACCGTGCTCTCCTACCCTTATCCTCCGTATTCAAGCAATTGACAAGATTAAGCAGAAAGGAACTCGCGCAACCCAGTTCTACGGAAATGTTTACCAAAAAGAAACACGCGATGAAAGAATTCGGATTATTACGTTGCACGACAAGGCAAAAGAAAAGAAATTGTAACAAACAAATATTGATTACCGCATTTGCCGGGTATATATGCCCGTGCAAAAGCCGACGGTACCCCTTCCAAGGTTGAAGATGGTGCTCCTAAGCACAAGAAATACGAGTCTCGGCCCTTCGCTTGACTCCGTGGAGTCTCGGATAGGCAATTTGGAATCGTAGAAGATGGTGCTCCTGGGCATTAGAAATATATACGAGCCTCGGCTATTCGCTTCACTCCGGGGAGTCTAGGATAGGCAATTTTGAATCCGCTGATTTTCATGAAGCTCAGTTATAATCTGCAGATTTGAAGCTCAGTTGGATTTCGCTGTATTAATGTTTACTTGAGATGTGCTGACTTGAATTTGGATTTCTTGTGGCAGCAACAGATTCAACATTTGGTGCTTTGGTTGACACGTTATCAGATTTACGTGACTCAATAAAAATGGGCCCCAAAGCAAGCCAGTAAGAAACGGGTAATTACCACTACATGCAGCGTACATCCAAAAAAAAAAAAAAAAAAAAGAGAGGAAACCCACAAAAAAAAAAAAAAGCGGAAAAAAAAAACTGGAGAACCGATATCAATGAAAGAACCTAAGCCACTGGAATCAGAGAAATGGCTTATTTGTTTGTTTTTTACTGGTGCCAGAAAATGGCCTTTACCTTATCCGTATCCACCTACAGCAGCCTATCTTCGAGAACGAAGATCCATTGCCAACGGTCGATTAGGAAGTCTGCGATTCTGGTTTTCAGGGGTTCAGAGTGGTGTGATTTTACGGAGATTGGAAGATAATTCGGTGCCACGGCAGGGAGTAGATAGAGTTGGATGTTGCGTAGACGTTCTTGCGAGGTGAATTAAACAGAATGGCTCGAAAGTCTGACAAATGGATAGTAGAGGGTTTTTGCTTTAAAAGTGACGGCAAGTTTAACCTTACCCGCTTCCTTGGTGCTGTATATTAGGTTGTATCTCTGACTTTTTCGTCTTTTTCTGTTTTTTTCCATTTTACGGCGGTCTTTTCCTTCCTCTTTTCGCGCAACCTTACTACCTCCCGACCAGTCAAAACCCGAGCACGGCTCAAGACCCGATCATCAGATTTGGTAGCTTTGTGAGCTTTGTACTTCGTTCAAATTTTTTGAATTGTCTCAGCATGAATGTCGGACTCGATAGTTACCATTTCTACCGTATGCGAAAATTTAATAATAATAGTGTAGATGTCCTGTACTGGGGTACTATGTTTGGGATAATCTATTGTATGAAGGTTTTATGCCGCAGTTCATGCTTCGCATGTGGTGTAAGCACAATAAAAATAGTAGATTTGGATGAAAATGGGCGATTTTGGTGATTTTGGTGCAAGACGGTGTTGTAATTTGCTTAAAACTAGGCGGAAAGAGAAAGAAATGATTCCGTTTGCCTGGAATGCATTTGGATTGATGCAGGAGTATAAGCTTATCACCATGCCTCCTGTAGCAATGAAAAAAAAAAAAAAATCCGGATGCCGCTGCCTGTTGCTATGATGTGGTCGTCCACTGCTTTGCTATAGTAATGTTACAATGGACCAAGGAGTCCAACGTCAAGTAGTTGAAGCAAATGAGTTGAACGAGGGAAGGCAAAAAACTATATGTATAATATCTTTCTGCAGACAATAGTCAGAGAATTTGAAATTGATATGTGATGTGTAGCCATCGGCAATAAATAAACAGGTTCCTGGTGGTGTGATTTTTTTGGTGTAGGGATCAAAATGCTCAACCAACCAATGATATCCTAATTCCTCATCTATCTATTCCCCTTAGTAAGCAAGCAAATCTGGAATCCTTATCCTCAGCATTTACATGCCAACCCATGTAATGATATATTACTTTATAAATAATAAAAGGTGGAATAGAATAGCTACTAGCATATACAGCTTCAACCACTATGACCATCTCTCTATTCCTATAATGAGTGACAAAAAGAACCCCCCTCCTGTGCCTGTAGATCACTTGCCCTTACTAGAAATTTCTATAAGGAATCCCATCTCATCCATGTTAAATATCTTTGTTGGACTTATCACACCTGCTGAAATTATATTTCTATGCTTCTAGAAAAGATCTTTAGTTATTTATTGATTACTTACATAATATCCTATTTATTCTAGATTACTAGTATCCTTTGCTGTAAGGTCTAAATGGTAGTTAAGGAAATTAGTAATCAAATTCTTGCTAACTTTCTCAATTCCTCATTCTTTTACCTCTAGTTTAGCTAAACAATTAACTATACTATATAAGAGATCAAATCTAGGTAGAAAACCTAATTTTCAAGGTGTTTACATACCTAACAATTATTTTCTCTATAGTAGGTAAGAAATACTACTTTTGTTTGCATATTTTTATTGTGATTACTAGTGACTAGTAGTACAGTAGCTAGAAGTTACTTTTAGATTACTATAGGTCTTAGTAGCCTCATATAAGTAAGGTTTAGAAATATTCTATTTTATTACCCTATAAGGGGTATGTAGTTTATTTAATTTCTTGTAGTCACTTGTAGGTTAATGTTTATTTTAATAGCAGGTATAAATATGGAGGTATTAAAATAAATATGCATAAGTATTTTTTTGTACAGGTTTTATTGATGTCATTCCTGTTTTCTATTTTATTAGCTTCCTTTTGTTTTTCTCAATCAATATAAGATTTCAGGATATGTACCATTAATAGTAGGGCCTCTTTATCTTTAGGAGTATTCCCCTTATCTCTATTTTAGTGTCTACATTATTCTTTTACCTTTTCTTTTTCTATTCTTAGCTATTCTACTTTATAACCTCAGTTTTTCTACTCACTGGTATATGTATCATAGGAGTTTACCTATATAGGCTTTTAATTTCTTTCTTGCTTAGCTATCTTTATCTTCAGATTACAGAATACAAGCAATTCTTTTTCTTCCTATCAACTTTGATATATAGCTTAGTAGCTTATAAGCCTAGGTTAATGTTGAAGCTTAGTTAGAATATACTAATTTAAAAATTAGTTATAATTTACTATATCAATATTTGCTTATAATATGGTAAATTAATTTTAACTTGTTAAAAATTAAAGCAATATTAGTCCAAAGGGAAAGAACAATATAAAATAACTATAATATTATGATTAAAGCAAAATTTAACCCTAAACTTCAAAACTAAAGTACAAAAGTAAAAATCTAAATATGAATCCTAAACATAAATATAAACTTAAATACTAAAGGCTAAATGTGAATTATAATATATAAATTCTAAGATACTATGATAAACCTTAAAATCTAAACTTAGAACCTAATGGCTAAGTATAAATTCTAAGTTATAAATACAAACTTCAAAAACTAAACAGAGGCTTCAAAATTTAATACAAACTCTAGCTATATAATTACTAGGCAATAATACCTAAGAATTATATACAAACTTATTACACCACATATAACTTAAAACAAAACTCAAAATTTATATTCAAATATTATATGTAATATAATATATAACCTAATTTTAATGTAAAAAAAACCTCTGTTGTTTGCAGTTATTGATATCAGAATTCTGTACCTATGGAATAATATATATATATAAGTATCTACAGAATGAATATGTTCTACCCTCCCTATTACTAATAACTCACTATACCTTTGACTCCTAAAATGATGTATTTAGTGCTTAATAAATACTATTTAACGTATATCCCTACTGACTAATAGAGGCTGTGAATACACTGCTACAGTTTCTTGAATACTGTTGAATACTAGTAAAAATAAATTAGATAAATATAAAGTTATAAAAAATAAACTTTCTTTGCCTTAAAACTTACTATTTTATTAAATATTTGAAGAATCAGATGATATCATATTATCTTAGTAGCAGAATATTTCATATTTGTTTCTATGGTTACTATGTTCTTAAATATACTCCTATTGTGACTCCATGTATATGTTGGATGCCAAGGAAACCTTTAAATTATATATATGATGATGATGTATATTAGAAGAGTCAAATGATATTATATTATCTTACTAGCAAAGTACTCTATATTGGTTGCTATTGTTACCATGTTCTTAGATATACTCCTGTTGTGACTCAATCTATATATTTGATGCCAAGGCAACCTTCAAATTATATATATGATGGTAATGATGCTCAGGAGTGCAGGGAAAGGAATGATACCAATGTCTGCCATGACCTCTACGACCTCCAGACCCTAGTTTGATAGTAATCATTGCAGATGGACATGGAAACTGAATTGGGGAAAACTCTTGAGCTTATTAAAGATTTGGAGACTATACAGGGTGTTTTGAAAGCAACCTGGAATGGAATTACCACTAAGACCCACATGTACCGCAATAAAAGTTCAAAAACGCTAATTGATTTGTCTCCGCAGCCCACGCCTACTGCTGGCTACGGTGAATGACTCTGTTGAACGGAAACTTAATATATGGGTGCGTGTTGGTACAGGTGATCGTTCTCAACCTTGGTGCCCGATCGGTGTGCATTATATCAAAATGCATTATACGTCGGTATTGCGAACTCCGACAAGCATTGTCGGAATTAAATACAGAAACATGAATGAAACACAAAAAAGCATGGTGAACAATGAACAAACCTTTTTTAAATTATCCTACCTTTGAGTAGCTGAGACATGGATCGAAAAAAAAAAAAAAAAAATGGAAGTGGAAATGACCGGGCGTTGTACATACATGTACATCACTCGCAAATCAATTGTTCACTTCACGTCATGAACGCACCATGGAGGGAAGAAAAGAAAAGAAAAGAAAGATTAAAAAAAATAAAAAAGGAAAGAAATGAAAAGAAAAAAAAAAAAGGAAGGAAGGAAGGAAGGAAGGAAGGAAAAAGAATATGTGCCATGAAAATCCTAAAAACATTCATCGCTGGTTTTGTTACCGTCCTTGCATTCTAAAACCCCCAGCACGCATGTTAAGTCCACAACCTATAAAAAAATACGAATGAAAATAAGTAGGTAAATAAATGAAAAAGTTGAGCTTACCACTTCCTGAAGCACCGGTATTCGAGAAAGAAGTATCTCTAAGGGGCACTGCAGTTGGAAGTGTTTTTTTTTTTTTTTTTTTTTTTTTTCTTTTTCTT
>JABYPW010001733.1:0-13980 GCA_016880775.1 Phymatotrichopsis omnivora
AAATGTAACGAGAAGCTTGTATCCTACGATGTAGATCTATGTACCGGACCTCCGGAGGAGATTAGGGTATGCATATACGCTGTGCATTCCCCGCACATGCACAAAAAAAAAAAAAAAAAAAAAAAAAAAAATGCATAGGGACATCCTGCGATGATGTTTCAGTGCGAATAGATTCAGATAAGGAGATGCTGGTCTGAAACATTACTAGTCTTGTCTGCATCGACGAGCGTCTAGGCCTGGGGCGGATGGATGCAAATCCCATACGAGGTTATTCCCTTGCACTGGTGAGAGTGTGGAACATTCAACGATAAGGATACAACTGGACGAGAATCATCAAAACATGGGAAACTTAGCTTACAAATGTAAAGGTTAACCTAACGTAGCACACGTCGATAACTTTAATCGCTATGTGAATAGCGTTCGAATTTCTAGCGTCTCAGTAATGCGGGGGATAGCCGTGCTCTTGTTCACGCAGAGGTTGGGATAATTGTTGTGATTATTGTAGCGGGATAGTGAAGAGCTTAAATATTTGCGGATGCTGGGGTGTTCTATTGTGAGTATGCGGGAAGGGGGACTGGAAGGGAAGAAGGGGAGTATGATAGTGTACAAAGCGAGTGATGCGTTGTGACCGAGATTATGGCAAGAAAAGCGGAAACAAGGCAGAGGAGCGAGAAGTAGCGAGCCAAAGTTTGTTGTGCGAGTGTAGATATGGCGGCGGTGGGTTGCTTTTGTTTTTATTGTATGGTATTTTACGCTTGTAGCTCCTACACATGCTGGGCTTCCGGATCACTTTGGACGGTAAGGAAGTCAGTGCACGTTTTTTTTTTTTTGGATCTTGGTAAATAGAAGTCTGGTTTTATGTCCTTTGGCGGGGTTTAGAGGTGCAGAAGAGGCGATGTTCGTAGAGAAGCACTTTGGATATAAGTAAGTGAGTAAGCTTTCGCTTTACATTTTCAGGGAGAAGATTAATACAATGTAGAGCTGGGGTGTGGAGGAAGTTGGTGTATCTATCTGCGTAGTTGGGTGAGGATTGTGTAATCTTTTAACAAAACTCAAGGGTAATGGTTATGATAAACAGGATTTACAACATCTTGGTTACCGGTGGTAGAGGTTCTCACTGGCTCCCGATTCCGGCCGGTCTTAAGTAGATTATCGATATTTTGTGTTATACTTTGAATGTATGCGTGGTTGGAATCGTGCGACCTTTCGATATTTCTGCGAATAGATTCGTTGTATGCGCTGCTGTTTCTGGAATTGCTGGATATATTGAGAGAGGAAGGATAAGTAGTGAGTAATAGGGAAGGATGACGAATAGTGAGTGATAGGGAAGCAATGGAGTGTGAAGCGGAGAGCAGTTGGGAAAATAACTTTACTATTTATTTCGTGATTCCGTGAATATACTGACTCCGCGAGAAAAGCGCTCCCGTTTGTGCTCACAGCAGGGTATGCAGTAGTGTCAGCATGCTTCATATCTTTGAAAAAGGTTTCCTGAGAGTAGTGTAGTGCGTATACCTAGGAGTTCTATATCTGGGGTTGTTATTTATATGGTTCCTATTGAGTTCTCTATAGAAATACTGGGGAATAAGTAAAATCGTCTTGAGTTCCGTAGGGATTTTATTCAATATAACTATCAGACCCTTGAAAATGCGCAGCAAAGATTACTCTAACGGTCACCAAGTGCAGCAATGAAAGAGGTGCCTGTGGAAGAGTGGAGAAACAGAAGGGACAGCATAGAGGCTCTCTAAATCTGCAAGCGCTTGCCATACCTGTTTACGGATCTGCCCCCAGGTCTCCCCCGCAGATGTCATGCACACAGAAATTCAACGGAAGTTTGTTGATACCGCCGAGTTATTTCCCAAGACATGTAACTTTCTGTATACAAACCCTAGGACTCTAACATCCAGTACTTTCAGAATCGGAGTCATTAGACCTCCGGATGGCGTTGAACTTACAAGTCTGACTGAATAAACGAAATTAAGCCATTCGCTCAGAGGAGTGAGCGCAAAGTATCTTGCAAAACCGGTAGTTTTTCGACCGCGGGTTTGCGCATTTTTTTTCCAGGCACGACTGGCATTTCTGGAAGCACCTATTTATTATATTTTCCGTGTAAACAGAGTTATCTTCATTTGGTATGCCTATTTGTTTTTCCTCCTGGGGAGGTGAAGGGAAGATGGTGGGGAAGGAAATGAGAAAGGTTGCGCACTCATGGTTCGTCACTCGTACGTACGCTGTGGATTTCCACCCAAGCTTTTGACAAAGCGAGTAGCCATCTGAAAACTTCTTTCGTAGACCTGCGCATACAAGTCATCTCATAAGGCGAACTAGGTTGCAGGTCGTTTTCGGGAGGTGTTCTTTCCCTCTATTTTTACGCTACCGATTTTTTCACGCCGGGCCAAAAGAAATTCAGGCTGGCGCACCGCGACGTACCGCAACTTAAGAAATTTTACGTGTATTTAGCGAGATGCCGAAGATCTGCCTTGAAGCTCGCACGGTGCAACTCCGTTATGGTAACCAGGTAAACCAATAAATTGTTTGCGATCCGCAATCCAAATCGCGTTCTCACGAAAAACGTCTGCTTGGCCTTCCTTCGCGTGCGCGCGCAGTGACAACCACACATGCATTCGCATGTCGTTTGTTTGAGTTCCGGAGAATTTAGTACTATTCTTCCTAAATTGTGTTACATGGACTTCGAGCTCGATAAAAAAAAATCTAATTTTTAGCATTGAGGAAACTAAGGATAGTGTGATACTGAAGATGTATGCCGCAACTTTTATACATAAGGCTGCTGCGGTGGCAGCTGAACGTTGAACTTAAAGGCGCTGATGACACAGAACCGAAATATATTTATTTATATTTACACTTGTTTTTATTCATTTGGCAAGCTTCACGGAGAAGTAAGTACATTCTTGAAACAAGCTTGCACTCTAAACACTTGGGCAACTATGGGATATTTGGCCACCTCCCAAGGAAGTATTTAATGTACACGAATGGCCCACATAGATTCTATTTTGCGCTACCCTCTGTGAGGGATGTCTTTTACCTCCACCATAGCTTGCGATAGCTGCCAGCGGAAGTTCTTTTTGATGGCCCCTTACAGGGCTGTAAAGAAAAATAAAATGAATTCCCCTGCCCTCCCTCCCACCACACACACACACACACACACACACACACACACACACAGATTCCATTAGTTGTCACTGTTATTGTCAGCAACAACCTACTGCATCTCTAAAGGTCTTGTCATTCTTAACAAGAATCATAAGACTGAACTGTACATCACCTTCTCCTATACTACCCAGTGCTCATATTGCTGCTGATTCAGACATCACCAGCTTAAGTGCACTTACCCCCTATAATGCCACCTCTGCACTAGCCCATATGGTATATTTGAGTATTCCTGTTGTATTGCTATGTGCAGGTGCAAAGGACACTAGTATGATTATTCAGTACTTAAGTGTACTAATTGCTCTACCTCCTACCCTATCTCTGATCCCCTCTACCCTACTTATTTGAATACCTTAGTAGACAATAATAAGTAAGTTGAGAACTTACATGCTATAATAGCTAAAGATATAGAATCATAGGGTTATCTTCTCTTCTCCTTCTACCCTACTTTTCTTTTTTTCCCCTTGTGTTTTAGCTCTGTGTATTTGACCATATGTTTACTCTATCTAGTTTCTTTCTCCTTTCTCTTAGTTTAGTGTTTGTGCCTTTTCCTTCAATCCCTTCTAGTTGTTATAAGGTTTACCTCACTAGAGATGGGAAAGTGGTTTCCCTAGTTTCTTCTCTTGGTTTCTCTAGGTTTTTTTGCACTTTCTTATATATGGTAGGCTTTTTACCAATCATGTTAATTAGTCTTTTCTACCCCCACTACTCCTATCCCTACCTTCCCATTTCCTTAGTAGATAGTCTGGTACTATTAAGGAGGAAATAGGGTATAAATGTACATAGTTCAGGACACTCTTCTATACTCTACTACCCTATACATTCCTATGAGCAGAAACTATCACCAGTCCCATCCTTGGCTGGATGAAAAGACTGCAAGCCTATACCTACCAAGTACGATGACAGACAGCACACAAAACAAGTGAGTAACTAGATAGTGTAACATAGTGTCCTTTAGGCCCTGAATGGTAGTTGCCATTGACAGGTTGAGATCCCCCTTTAGTGCCACTCACCCTATTCATGACCGTACTGTCTACTGCATAGGTAGTTTCTTGTAATACCTCCTATACCTCGTACAGCTAAAGCCTGACCATATAAGTAAGCAGGCAAGTAGATATACACAGTCTCTAACTGCACAACACCCATATTACAATACTCTCAGAGCTCTTAGGAGGGGTACCTATGCCCCCTGGAGTGATCGCACAAACTACTAAGTGACCTTTCCTATGGTCATATCAATACCAAAGTACCCCTCATAGCCCCAAACAAAACCAACTAACCTAAGTCAGGAAAACCAAAACCAAAAGAACAAAATTATGTAGATGATGCTTTCCTCTCCTATAGAATATATGACCATAATCTCAATACGATAGCTGAACAACACAATGCCAATAAGCAAGCTGATTAGCTAGGCTCGCTTGCGATGACAACATACTCCTACAAGTCTCCTTATTGCCTAGAACTAGTGAAGATATTTTTGAGTGGAGGAGATAGATTTTACTTTCTTTTTCATGTAACTAGACACTCGCTTAGGTAGGTATTTTGGGGAGGATATTTTTGTGATACTTTTTCCTTTGTTTTCTTTCCTTTCTGTTTTAGTAGAGGTTCACTTTTAGGCATGCCATAGTCTTTGACTGCATGTGGATTCTTTTGTAAACTATGAAGAGTAGTTTAGAAAATGAAGAATGAATCATCATCATCATCATCAAATGTACATAGTATTTCTCACTTCACACTACACTCTATAAGGGATATCTTTTCCTCCTTTATCACTATTATAGCTGCATGAGGAGGTTCTTTAAGATAGTCCTATTACAGCTATAAAAAATTCTGTATTGAATTAACACTTCCTAATCAAAAAATGCTTACAAACTTATCTGGTGGAATATATCATTCCCTTGTTTCAAGACTACTGTACTTCATATCATGATTTTTGCTAATAGTAGTTTCAAGAAAATTATGCAAAAGTATACTGTTGTCCTGCATCATGTTGAAAGATGCTATAGAGATGAGGATCCTTAACTCTAGTTACATGTAGACCTTAAGTGAATCCTATTTGAGTTTAGGTGATCTAAGCTTTTCATATAGGAATTTATGTATCTCATCAGTGCTTTGGATATTTATTTTTACCAAAAGAAAAGAGAAATCGAATTTATCACAACAACAGAACTAAAAGAGAGATCCAAAAGCAAAATCTACCTGCCTTATTTCTTTTCCCTGAGAAATGCAAACTGAGCAGAAAAGAAGAAGAAAGAAAAACATAGAAGGTAAGAGACCAATTGACATGCAAGCAGAAAAATGAAACACAAAACCAAACAAGGGAAGTACGTAGGTGAGAAACTAATATGTAGACATACAAACACAAAAGGCAAGTGACTAACCAATATGGAAGTAGGAAAGGATATTCAGAAAGATGAGAGGGGTGCGTAGGTAAGAAAGACAAGAAAGGAGAAACACATAGAAAATAAATGAACTGAAAAGAAAATACCAGCATGATTGTCCCTATTCCAACATCTATAAATCCCTGACTGCAGGATTTTCATTCAGAGCATGTTGGCGAAGAAATAAAGATGACGTTTCTTCTCCCAATGATACAAGGGAATCTAATTGTCATAGTTTTCTGGAGTAAGTCCTAAATTATAGCTTCAGGTTGATGGGATACTGACTACCATGTACTGTTATGGAAATATAGTCGGAATGTTTACTTTTGAGTTTCATTGTGAATTCTTCGCTGAGTACTATACATATATATTTTTGTGCGTATACCGACGCTATCGGGTGTGTTCGCAGTATTCGTCTCCAAAACCGGGGTCTCCCCCCTTGATTTCATCCGAAAGCGATTTCAAGTTCAGGTACGTCGGCCTACACGCCAGAAGTATGTGCATCGGAATATTCCTGTATACGTTGGGACGCTGGGAACCGCAAGGTATATTGTTAAAGTTGAGAGGTTGAGCTGGTTGTGTAAGGGTTTGGGGTAAGCTTGCTCAAGGCCGCGCCGTCGAGCACCGTTATCATGGCCATTTACGAGAAGACTTTAAGGCTGCTGGAGTGGGTTAGTCAACGGGAGATGGGACGGGGAAGAGTTGAAAGAGAAGGAAGGTTTGGAATTAGGGGTGAGAGGCGTCGGAAGGCGGAAAAGGGGTGTTGAGTGTATTATGGCGGATGTAGGCGCTCGCGCGCTGAGACGGTAAATGGCGAAGGTTTGCGATGTTTTTAATTTCCGTTTTTACAGCCTTTTATACTTTTCTGCTTGAACGTAGTGCTTATTCATTATTCGTGTTTTTTTATTTTTTTTTCCCCCTTCCCCGATATTCATTTTTCATGTGTTATTTCATGTTTTTAAGTGACTCAGACGTAAATATATCTTGATTTTAAAGAAAGTTTGGCTTAGTACTTGGTCGTGTTGCATCTAGAATACAAACGGAATATTGGTAGATTTTGGATCCGCAACACACATTGAAACTTATATCGAGTGATATTACATGATTACCGATCAGAAAAGATTGTCAATCTGAGTTGGCGGTGTGTGGTGGGCGCCGATCAGTCTTGACGCACCTCCACCTATTTAGTCTTTCTTTCCGTAGTCTCGATACGATACTTTAGATACCTTCCACCACAGTGTGCAACCATATTGTAGGAGCCTGGTGTTAAATGCACGGTTACGGAAGTCTTTGCTCCACTCAAGAAGCTGTAAAAAATAATCCATGATCTACCTTCTTGTATTTTGTTTTATTTAGTTTTACATGTATTTTATTTTTAACTTCCATGTTATTAAACAGGGTCATCTGCGCAAATACACCCGGAATGCTAGCTAAGGAGCTTGCAGGCTCAACGGTTGTACGTTTGATGTCGGAAGAATTGTATATGTGCGCACTTCTTTTTAAGTTTGGGGTGAGCGAGAACTTGTGACTTTATTGAGCCTGTTCCTTACTTAATAATCATCAGTTTGCCCGGTGATACACGCGCAGAATTTATTTGACTATACAGGTGAAAAAAAAAAAAATTGTCCAAAATTGACGGCGGAGGCATTACCCCTTTAGTCATTTCGCGCGAGGCGCCATGGCGAGGCGCACCACTACTCCCCACAGACAACCTAGCAACAGCAATGAAGCTTGTTTCAAGGCAATCCGTTTACTGATCTCGTTCGGTGAATTCTGTTCTAGGGTGCATTAATCAACTCACCGAAAGCACTTGAGTCAGTTATTTTCCGTTACAATAGCTCACTGCGGTTTCCTTCAGCGAGTTATTTACTAACGGCTTTTACTAACCCAGAACACGCTCGAGACCGACAAAATACTTAATATACATCCACCAAATTTTCAATACCATCAATCGACTTCCCTTCTATACGTATACTTTTCCCGGCTATCATCGCAATATGGATTCTTCAACCTCAACCTTTAAGCTCCAACTCCCCAACATGTACATGTACATCAGCTGGACCGGCGATCTCCAAACACCCCTAGCACACAAACTTGCAAAAGCTTGCCATACTTCTTGGAAGAGTGACTTCAAGAACGGCATTTGTAAGAGATGGGTCCAGGGACTGGGACTTGGTCATATCGATCCGGGGGGGAAACGCACCGGGCGGGAGATCCATTCCATGCTTACGAAGTACCGATCTGCGGAGAAGCCGAGAACCAAGTTCGGTCTCTTTCCTGGGGCTTATCGCGTGAGCAAACATCAAACATCAGTTCCTAGTGGAAGAGTGTCTGGGTTGGGGTATTTTGGATACAATCTTGGGAATTGAAGAACAGCAAGAAGATGAGGTGAACCATGCTGAAAGTCTTGTTAGGCACCAGGTTGTTGATGAATATCACGCTAACAATACAGTGGATCGAGAGGGCTATGGTAGTGGAGGCAGAAATTCGACAACACTAACGTTCAACAGAAGTATAGCGACGTTGGAATTGGTTACAAAGCAGCTGAGTATGATGCAATTTAGTACAACAAAGTTGTATACGATTCTGCGAAAATGCCCGGCCTGCCAAATTTGGACTACTGGTGTCACTATTCCTGCTTCGCCTGCTTTACGGATGATACATTTGGTGGCTTTCATTGGTGAGGCCAGATTCCTTTATCTAAGTATTCGCATGTGCATATGTCTATTGGAAGCTCTCGAGTCTACTAGAAAGTGCTAAAACAATCTGTTGCGTAGACGACCGCAGTACGTACGAGACAATTTGATCACCATTCAGCCGCTAGCCTTTTCTTTAGAGATCTACTTACTTCTGTCAAAGCTGCCAGAACCTAATTTTGCTCGCCAAAAGCATAAGGGAAAGAAAAAAAAAATTTGCGAAAGTAGCTAATGATACATCTATTTCAAACTTGGTTGCCAAAGAATATTGCTGGAAAACTGCGCAGAATATTCCTTGCACAGAATTTGGTGCAAAGGACAATCCAGAAACTCAATAGACAGCCTTCTTTCATGTTCCAAGATATTCTGTTGTTGCACGAAAATTCCATTCAGAAACCCGAACCCCCGCAAGCGAACGTACGTTGACGGGTACTGCAAAGTTCCGCAATAATATACTTCTCAGAGGATTTACTGCCACGAGGAACTCCGAACATTGAAATGCCTCTGGCGAAAGCTTGGTTTGTTATGTAGAACATCCCAACTACGTCAAGTGCCGAACAATTTTGGTGGTAAAGATTTTGCAAATTCTAGGGTTGCGACTTTTGTCGGGCAACACGGGGAATGTCTCCGCAGTGAAAATCCCAAATTGACAAAAATCCCAATGCAACTTCATCCTTTACACGGAACCTTCCATCCAGATTTGAAAGGGAGGAGCGGTGGGAGATTGCGAAGCATACTCAAGTTTTCCCGTCTTTTAAGCAGAGCATGATTGGAATAGATTCCCCGAGCAGCAGAAATGATCTCCAGAATACTGTATAAAGCGTCTACGACCATGTTATACCGCCGCCTGAGCATCAATTGAGACTCAGAGAAACCCCCCGAAATAGGCTAATACACGGCGGTCACCTGTCATAGGAAAAACGCAACCCTCTACAGCTGCCCAAAAAAGAAAACAAAAAACAAAAGGAATCATGAGAAAAACCAACCAACAGCGATGGAGAACGTTACGGCCAATTGACAATCGGTTGATGGTTGGAGTAGTTGATGAAAACCTTAAGCGCTTGTTGTCCAAAAGAATACGAGCATACGCGTTTTTACCCCGGGCCTCCTCTTCAACAGCGACCAGCTGAAAACGCCATCAATGCTGATTAAAGTTTGGTGTCTCGTTATTTATCTTCAGCTCTGTTTAAGGAGGAGATGATGCCTCTTTGTTCCCATGCCTGGCTAATCCAATTCACAATCAGCAGCAGACGGCCAGTACGGTAACATACACCTTTGTTACGATCAATCGTTTCTTGAAGAGCTTATATTTTCCCTTTACATTTATTTTACATCCCATTCCCTCCAGCGGGGCGTATACACTTAATGAAAATCAATCGTTTCTTGAATACACGACTCCTGTTAAACAGCTATGCCGCGGCAGTCAGTGGGCGCAACTTACAAAGGAGCTCAGTTGCGCAAGCACTGATCGCATGGCAGAGCTCCAATCGACTGTACATGTACCTTCTGAAAAAGCGGTCTGGCTAAGTGTATGGCAAAAAGCTTCCGCGAAAAAGCTACAATCTAGCCGGCGTTATTGGGAAAAAACATAAAGTCGCAACAAATACGTATTATGTTGATAATTTTCACAAAGAGGCTTGCAAGCCAGAAACTCCATAAAATTTTAACCACTTCGGAGGTGAGTGCGGCATATATAATTCTTTATAGTTTCCATCTTTTTGGGGCAAATGCATTGACGACCGACCATTAATAGACTTCAGTCGTCTCGTCGCATTAATATTTTCGATGCAAGTACTACATTAATGAAGGCAAACATAATGTCGCAGGATTCCCGGATGTTATGCGATTCGTGCTTTGACTGATTCGCCTAATTAAATGCGGTCTACACTTCGACATACGACGCAGCGCGAGATCTTCCGGGATCAATTCAAGGTTAAGTTGCTTCCGGGAAATAATACCCAAATTTCTATCTTTAACCTATCAGGAAATTAAATTGAGAAAATGAGAATTAGACATCGCTTGGTGTGATTGCTAGCGCTTGGTTGTGGGGTGATAAAAAAAAAAAAAAATACATTTATCTCTGTATATCCGTGCTTCTGCTGATCGGCGGTCATTCCTGTTCTTCGGCATTGCCTAGTTCCGGGTGCGGTTTCTTTGTAATCCATTCGGACACTTCCCTTTCGAAGATGTAGCTCCAAGTTACTCTTCTACATTGCGCACCTCCGAACGCGGCTTCTTTGTTGCGTGCGCATATGTTGGAGCCCTGCTGCTACAAGGAAAGGAGAGATTTCGGCCCATTTTCTGTGCTCTAGGTGGCCGGACCCATTGCCTACACTCTCCTCCTCCCTTTGAAGACGTAGCTCAAAGTTCACATCCTGCGCAGAGCAAGTGGTCTTCGACTACACACCAAAGCAATGCTTCGTTGATAGTTTGGTTGCACCTAGCGCCACCACTTCCAAATACAGTTTCCTTCACATTCAATCTTTGTTTGATGCAGTTAAACCTCCTGCGAGCTCCTTCAGTTTCGCACCAAGCTTGCTGGCTATAGTCTGCACCATGAATTTGTTGCAATTGTTTATTAGAATTGGTATAAGCATGCTTCTGTCACGTCGAAGGTATTTGATTGGCTCACGCCATCTGTTGCACCTTGGCTTCCACGGCGTGGGAGGTTTTTGGCTGCCTTGCGCCATCCGCAGTTCCTTCTTGGTGGTGTCCATTGTTCTCGTCATTCGCATTTCCTCCTTGGCGGCATCCACTGTTCTACAGCGTGTCTTTGTCTAGTACGACGACGAGAGAGCGAAGGCATGGAGTTACGGTGATGTTCCGCATGTATGAAAAATGTTCATTTACTGCTTGGTGCAAACAAGTATTTATACGTCCCACTGTTCTCCTGATCTCTATGCTTCAGAGATTTCTTTGTCTTCCCATTATCCTACGCTAACTCTTTGCATGCTGGTGGGAGAGTGAAAGCGTAGTCATACGGTGATGTTCCAAGTTCGCAGAAAGTGCACCCTTTCCATTTGGCGAGAGCAAGTAATTCAACATACTACTATTCTCATAGTCTCGGGGCATTGACGACTTCTTTGTCTTTGCTGAGGTTGGCATCGGGCAATACTTTTTGATTGTCTATCTGCACAGCTCTTCAGCCTTCGTAGTCTATCTTTATTTCCATGGTTGTTTACCCCCGGCCCCTTTGTACTAGAAGTCGTGCAACCCCAACATCCCCATTCGCTACGATGGTCTGCTGCACTCCATAAATATTCGTTTTCCTTCACATGAACTTAAGATCAAAGAAGGAAGTGTCTGTGCTCTGGTGAGGAATCTATCGGTGGAAGACGGCTTGGTGAAAAACATGCGAATGCGCAGGGCTTGGCAGTGGTTCCTCTAAATATGTCCTGTGCCTGGCCCCTCAGGGAGCGGGCGGCAGAAACCATTCTGTTTACCCCGAATTATTTTTTAGTTTCAGCCGAGATTTTACCACTGGACTATTGTTCGGCTTGAGCTTGGAAAAGGTTATGTTGGATTTCAAAACGGATGTTTCCACTCACGGTCAACCCTGCACCAGCATATCCCGCATTCGGTGTCGAGAGGATGGGTAAGTTTTCTTCGCTGTGGATAACGCTGAGAAATCTACTGCAAATATGGTTTACAACGAGCTGCCTTTGTAGCTCCGTTTGGGTCATTTTTACTCTACCGTCCTCTCTCTCTTTCTGCAACTTTTCTTTCACCTCTTTCCATCACTACATTTGGGTTGCTGTGTTTTTTTTTTTTTTTTTCTGCTTCTCTTTAGATGTGTGCTTTTTTCTTTCTTTTTTTGCTTTTTCGCGCTGCCTCCCAGCCCCCGGTCGGTAACTGGAGGTTTCGTTTCCTACTGCGCTTGCAATTTTTGGCGCAAAGGAATGTGTTTCCAATTTGTTCCATTTACGGCGGACGGTGTGTGCCATATACCTGATGCCGCAGGATCTGGCCAGTGCCTTTTTTTTTTTTTTTTTTTTTTTTGCCTTTTTCCCACGTGTTTTTACCCTGATGGATATTACCGCTCTTTATCTGCTTCGTGGTTTTCACACGGCTTACGATGCTGCTGCGTAGTACCATTGTTTCGGCACTCGAGGGCCGCCTGCGTCACTTGTATAAAAAATAATAAAAAAAAAACGGATTTCGACCGAAGGCCTAACAAAGCTATGGAATCCTCCCTCCTCGAAAAGACTACAAACATAAAAAGAACGACAAAGGCAGAGATACAAGGCGAATTTCAACCCGAAAAGAGAACACTAAAACAACCCGAACCTCCTCCGAAATCAAGCTGTATCCGAGGACAAAATAATTTAAAGCACCCCCGTCTTGGAATACCTTACATGAAGACTGAATAAAAAAAAAAATCTTCTTCTTCCAAGCTTGGTAAAATAACTTGACCGCGAGTGGACTGGCATTAAGCTGTGCTCCGGAGACCAACTGCCTGGTTCCCATCGATGTGCGAATGAGCTCCGGCGCTCTCATAGCGTTGCCGGCGGGCATCACGACGTTCTGGAAATGCGGGCAACGGGTTTTCCGACTTTCTAACGGCCTGAAGTTCTTAGTAGAAGTTCTTAAAAAATCTTCGGTGTTCAAACGTACCTTCCAAACAAAGAAAACGATGTTAATTTTCTTTCTTTATCTAGTTTCTATTTCTTGGCGGGACGAAGCTGTCCCGATAAATAGGGTTTGCAACGCGTTGGTTACCGGTGGTAGAGGATCTCACCAGCTCTCGATTCCGGCCGGGCCCGAGCAGAATATCGACATTTTGTACCACGCTTTGAATGTATGCGCGGTCGGAAGCGTGCGATCTTGTTACATTTCTGCGAATAGATTCGTTGTATGCATTGCTGTTTCCGGAACTACTCGACATCTTGAGAGAGGAACCACGAGTGGTGAGCAATAGGGGAGGACAGCTGGCGGTGAACGATAGGGAAGTAATGGAGTGTGGAGCGGGGAGCAGTGAGACGATAGGGAAGTAATGAAGTGTAGAACTGGGAGCAGTGGGGGGGGAGGGCCACAATACTATATACTTTGCGATTCCGTGAATATACGGACTCCGCGAGAAGGGCGCTCCTGCTTGCACGCACAGTGTAGGAGTAGCAGGTTATGCAGCAGCGTCAACATGTTTCATAGCTTTGAAAAAGGCGCTCTTAAGAGCAGTGAGCACACAGCCTGGCGCAATAGTGCGCACTATCTTTTGGTTTCTAAATGTGCCTACAGTTCGCACACTTAGGAATTCTATATCTGGGGTTGTCGGTCATATAGTTCCTATCGGGTTCTCCATAAAAATTGTTGAGTTCCACAAGTTTTTATTCAATATAACTATCAGACCCTTAGATATGCGCAGCAAGGATTATCTCTTGCGGTCACCAAGTGCAGCGATGGAAGAGGTGCTTGTGGAAAGGTGGAGAAGTAGAAGAGGCAGCCCTAAATCCGCAAGCACTTGCTATAGCTGTGTGTGGGTCCGCCTTCAGGCCTTCCTTGCGCGCAATGCGCACATAGAAATTCAACGGAAGGTTGTTGATACGCTGAGTTATAGTCGCTTGCAAAAGTCTGTCAAATCCCATGCTTAGTAACGCACACCACAAAATCACCATCGCTTTTCCTCACCCCCGAAAAACGCTCGCCAGCTCCTACGCCCTCCGCCGCTCTTCCTAGTACGTCTTCCTCCCTTCCATCTTCCTTTTTCTGATAGTTTACTAACCTCACCCCTAGGCTTTTCC